>VXBJ01000509.1:5047-88835 GCA_013400055.1 Nycticryphes semicollaris | reverse complement strand
AATATATATTCTATATAAGAATATATTCCAAAATAATTCCTCCCTTGAGAAATGGAATATTTTGTAAAGACAAATGAGTTCAAATGTACTCAGGAATTTAGCAGAAATAGTGAAATATTTAGAATAGTTAGAATATTTAAGATAGTTACAAATGGTAAAAAAATGGAAAAAGGAGGGGAAAAAAAAAAGCACCATAAAAACGGGAAGTGCCATTGGAACATCCAGGAGATATATTGCTATTTCCACACAATGATCCCTCAAATGAAACAAGCTTCTCTAAACAATAAAGTAATTAAAACCAGAGATTCATTATTNCCAGGTTGGATGGGGCTTTGAACAATCTGGTGTCCCTGCCCATGGCAGGGGATTGGACAAGATGATCTTTAAGGTCCCTTCCAACTCTAACCATTCTATGATTTTATGACCTGAACTCTTTCATAGTCTTAATTTCTTATTTATATGCTAATAAAACTAAATCCCAGGATCATCTCCCAGGGTCTGTAAAATGACAATGGGGACAGTGTTTCAGAGTTGCCAGGAGAGGCACTATCTTAGAACAGGTAACGCTCCAGCAGAAGGACAGAATTTGGAGTCATGTATGGTCTCAATGGGGCTGCCACCATTTTTCGTTGTCTGTTCGGTTCTTCTGATGATGCTCAGGACTAAACACAACAGCTTTTCACTGATGCCAGATACTTATTTCCCATCCCCTCTCCTTCTCCTTCTGGACAATACACATCTTTGCTCTGTCCTTTCAAAGCACACTAGATACCCAGATTGGCACACAAATGTCTTATAGTCATTAGTTCTAGTTCTGTAATTAGCAAAGGTATGTTCTGTACATGTCCATAGAGCAGTACGTGATGGGTTCTCCTTTACCACTACAAAAGGCAGGGACTCTGGATATTCCAATATATTTATAAATGTCTAGAGTTTTTAACTAGTTTTTAACTCAGTATTAATGGACTAAATTTCCCAAGTCAAAATGTTTTGTTAAACAGGGGTACAACTAAACATTGATTTTGCAAATGTTTGTCTGCATGTTTAACTACACTCCTGTGTGATGCTACCAACGTCAAGGAGCAACTCTACACACAGAATTAAAGACAAGTTTACGGTTCTATGGAATCAAATAGCAGAAGTGAGCAATGAAAGCCTGTTATAAAAACATGGCTGCCAGCTTAAAGGTACGGAGCTGTTCCCATTTCAACTCAATGCTATCCCTATATTTCCAAATTCTTCTGCTTAGATTNAAAAGGAGGGGAAAAAAAAAAGCACCATAAAAACGGGAAGTGCCATTGGAACATCCAGGAGATATATTGCTATTTCCACACAATGATCCCTCAAATGAAACAAGCTTCTCTAAACAATAAAGTAATTAAAACCAGAGATTCATTATTAGAACCATACTGTTGTGCCCTTCTACGTCTCGCCCGTTCATCCCCTCCAAGCTCCAGCCAAGTGTAGCTCGCATTTCTAAAGTGCAGGACATGCTATTAGTAACATGAAAAATTTCTGTTCTTTATAAGTAACTATTCTGCCAGTATGCTGTAATTTCAACACATTCTAAATTACTATCTACTAATAATGAAATGGACATAGTAAATAAAATTAGTTGGTTAACGTTATTGCGAAGTTAGATATATATGACATTTAGTAGAACCACGACTCTGTATGAGCAGGGTCGGTACTCCTGTAATGTTTTCAATTTTCTCAAAGATAACCCAGGTTTCTTTTTTGTTCCTCACAGAAATTCGAGTTTGCAATGGGCACAATGCACCAAAATATATTTGAATTCTGACTAATGCTAATGGAATCTGGAGTAGCTTTTTAGGTTTTTTAAATATATAATTATATAGTGAAAATTTAAATACACACATACGAACACGTATGTATTTTCGGGACACTAAACCTATGTACCTATCTTCTGATTAAGTTTTTTCTTTTTTTTTTTCTTTTTTTTTTTCTTTTTTTAATTTACCGACAAGCTGATTGACAGACATCAATTGGGATCCATCAGCACAAGCACCACAGGCAGTTTTCCAAACAGTTCCCAACTGACATATTGGCCAAGATCAGATGTCACAGGTAAATACCCTTTTTTATTCAGCATCAGTGGCAGCCCCTATTTGGCAAATGTCTTGCGTGCATTAGAAAGAAACTCTGAAGATGTGCTTTTTTGTAACAGTGCATTTCAATGTGTAATTATACACAGTAATTGCACTGAAATAGTTGTCTCTTAAGATTTCTTCTTTGGTTTGTTTGTTTTTGGGTTTGTTTTTTTTTTAAACTTAAATACAAACAAGGTCACACACTTCTGAAAGACACTCTTATGGAGTTAATCTTTAATCTCTGGTCACAGTCACCGCTTTTCTGGGAAGGAAAAAAAAAAAAGAAAGAAAAAAAAGAAAAAAGATGCTTCAGACAAAGAAAATTGTCCTATTCATCCATAGATGTTATTTTAATTGGTTAGGAGGAATCATTGTCAAACATGTTCCGTATCTGCGTGGAATTTACAGGCAGCCGTTGTTGCCAGGGCTGCGTTCACTCCAGCCCGGGGCAGGTGGGGTTATCGGGCAGAACTGTGTGAGACCAGGAAATAAATCTGCAGGAAGCAACTGAGATTCTCAACGCTGCTGTCAGGCGGAGGCTTGAGGGGCGATGAAAGAAAAAAAGTGCACAATAACAACAATCATTACTTCTTCAGTCCTGGGAACTACACCCTGGCAGGGAGACAGGTTAAAAAAAAGTTCGCCCTTTGCCATCGTGGTTTCATAAAGGAAAGATGAGTGATGGTACTGCTAACATTTTTAATTAATAATCTATCCTTTCTTTTTTATAATCCATCTTAATTAGCCCAGACACTCAACAAAATTTGAAGTACAAAACCATATGGGCACAGAAAACACTGTGATGTCACAGATAATCCACTTAGGTCATCATAAGACCCTGTATTATTATGAAAAAGATACGGTTGCCAAAAATCACTCCTTAGGTAACAGTAGCTCAGAGATATGTCATTGTTTATAATGCTTAAGTACTATTTTAAAGACAAGCAACTCTCTGGCTAACACATAAGTGTGCAAACACATTAAAATATAATTACCCTAAGCACAAATGAATTTTAATAAAGTGCTTTCAGTAATTCCACTTATCTACAATCAAATACTCTTTAGTTATATTTGCTACATAATACTGAACATAATTTATTCAAAGTATATTTTTATACCTTCATCTCAATTCAATTTAGCGTTTTTAAAGTGGTATAAAAATGAAATCACAACATTGAGAAGGCAGCTACTTAAAAACAATTTTCAGATGATCTTCAGGAACAACTTTATTATCAGTGACTCACATGAAGATTATAATTTCTAAACATGTCCCTGGGGCTCAACTGAAGTTTGCAACATGTCTAAAATAGTGAGCAGAAATCAAAAGTCTTTTGATGAGTTCCTGCTTCTTCCAGAGAAACTTTTTACAACTTCACAAAAGTACAAAGAGTGGTCTCAAACAGCTGCCCAGAACTATTTTTCTAATAATTTGGTTTATGTGCAAAGTATTGTCTTAACACTTTTCATTGTAAACTTTGTGCCGTGTAAAAATTCTGGTTCTACACCAGCCACCGCTTCATTCAGCTGTGTAGTATAAAAGTGGGTGTACAATTTAACCCTTAAAACCACAAAAATTCCCCATCAAAGCAGCACTGACTGTGACCGATGCACGGAGCGCCATTAAAGCAAGAGGAAGAGAAGTCTTGCCTACGACAAACTGAGGTTTTTCATTTGCTTTAACTACGTGGCTGATGAGAACGATGAGAGGAGCACTGGCAGAAGGGCAGCCAGCTCTTTCCCCTGCGTCCACGGTTAATGTAGGCTGTACAAATATTAAACTCTAAAGCCAGCCTTGCACTTGTTGTGAATGTTAAAAACCATGACAAACGCAAGTCAATAATGCATCCGATTTGAACCGCGGGAGGCTGAATACCTTCTGTGAGATGCAGTTATGACCTTACAAAACAATCACACGTTCCCAAAATTAATAAAAACCCACAGTGAAGCCAAAATTGAAGCTAAGTCCTTCTTTTTTTTTTTTTTTTTCCTTTTCCCCTGGCAGTTCTTACCTTTTTGTTGTTCTCTTTAATATCTTGAGGATTCAGGGACTTGTAGTCGCTGAGGGGGAAAATGGCACAGTGGGTATATACAGTATTTGATAAAAGCAGCAGTTTTAAAACAAACTGAATCTAAAAAATTTACTATACCATAATATCATACAGTAACTAGCAATTTCACAGCAATTCAATCAACAAAACTAATAGCGTGGAAAATTAAAGGAATAAATAAATAAATAAATAAATCAACACCGATTACATGTTTCATTGCCTGAAGCTTTCCATCTAAAAAAGAAGTTAAGGCAGGGACTAGAGGCCGGCCTTGACAACCAAATTTACCAGGAGGTAATCCGTTCTTGTCAGCGTACAAAGAGCTACAGGCTTATTCCTCTCATCTCATTTCAACACTAGCACAATTTTCATAATCATCTTGAAGTCAGTTCTTTGTATAAGATTAAGAAGAAGAAAAACAAATAGCAGAGAGGGGAGAAACAATTGTTTATGCAACAAGAGAGAGCAAAGAGGTCATAAAGTTTGAGCATTCAGAAATCTGTTTTCTTAGATAGGATGTTTCCCTGTTCAAAAGAAAAGGGTGAAAACAGTGCAACCCCTGAAATGCGCAGGGATTTGATTTTTACATCAACTTAAATATTGTATATTTCTAGAAGAGTTAGTTTATGCAGACAAAGAGTACACAACTTACATTAGGTCTGGTCTAAAGTGATGTAATATTGCACAAAAGGATAAACCGTTTCTCCACGATGTAGTAAAATTGGTGATTTTCACTCCCCTATAGTTTTTTGTAACTTCTTTGCACCACACAAGCAGTGACTGACTAGCGTTTGGCTTTCTCCCCAAAACAGGACTTGGTATTGGGCTTGGCTGTAAAAAAAAAAAAAATAAGAACAGAACAAAAAAGAAAAGAAGATAAAAGAATTTAATGGAAGATGAGAATTAACATTAATTGACCCAACTAGATGATCTGCACCCTTTGATGTGAGTTTAGGCCCTTCACAGCTGTCAGTGTACAATGACTGTAACTTGCAAAAGACAGAAATCACAAGTTATTATCTTCAGTTGTTGCCCTTGGCGCTTGTCTCCCAGGATGTAGATACATGGATTCCAGATCTACACAGGAGAACAGGCCAAGAATTGTACCAGTGGAAACCTCACAGTCCTGCACAGCTCGTCACACACACCCTTGGAAAGATTTCCCCAAAGCAGATTAAAAGCCCTTTCTCTGGACCAAAAGCCAGACTTGGCTGAATCCACCATGAGTTGCCATTGACTGCTGCAGCATGGGGCTCGAAGTCAAGTTGTCAGCACACCACTAATGCTTTCCTTCTCCAGGCTCCAGCACCAAGTTTTCGTCTGGGCTCTTCCCTTTTCAGTGCACGATTGCCTAAAGGTAATTGCAGCACGGTGCTCCTCAACACCCAACCATACCCAAAGAGCTGCCTTTTCCAGACTTTCATTTTTCTACATGGAAAGGGAATTTTGACCATAAATCATCATCAGAGGGTGGCTTCTAGCAAGTATCATTAGCTAATAACAACCATTCACAAAAAGGTATTTTGACAGTTTAAGCAGCATTTTTGCCAGCACACACCACGAATTAAAATGGAATTAAATATTTCAGGCGTTTGTCGTTTGTCACTTTCTGTGGTTTCCCAAGTTCAGTGGAGAACATACTGATTGCAGCTGATGTTTTCAAGAAAATATCTGCTCGTTTCAGCATAAAAATACTGTCACTTTAAAAACTTCCGATGTAATTCAACAGACAGAATTATTTGACTGACATAAATCCAGAGTCTGAATTACACAGAAAGAGCTCATCCTACTTATTTTTAAATGTAGTAAAATTAAAATTGTATATACAAGCCCAACGTGCTATTTATGCACCTTATAGCTAGAGAGTCCGCAAATTAAGACAAATACTGAGCAAGCAATTTACTCTATCGCCGGCACTTCAGTTTAACAAGGAAATCCTCTTGGCCATGTTGCCTACTTGTGAAAGACCAACGATGCCCCCACTTGACTGAAGTGTGTCAGTGCCAAGCAATTAGATGCTCCCGCCTGACTGATTTATGTTCTCGCTGCTTCTGGGGAAGAAAACGTACAGAACCAGGAAAGTAATTTTTCATCTACTGTGACAGTCGGCTCCGAAAAAGTTGTTTTATAAACATACCTACCTCACCATCAGATAGAAGCGCTGCCAACTCATTTAGGAAGGGTAAAATGTATACCTTGCTGAGATTTTTCTTAAATACTGGATCACGCGTACAAAATAACTTGTTTAAAAGCGTTTTGGTTTCCTTTTTAATCCCGTCAACGATTCAAATCAGCATGAACAAATCCGTTAATGATGAGACAAATATCTCTAAATACACCGAATTAACATCTTAACAGGGATATACACAAGAGGGAAGAAAAGGCAGCAATAAATGATAAACTTTCTTCACCACGCATCAGATTTTAATCAGAGAAACAAGCATCCCTTAGGAGCTGCCAGACAGTTACCCCAGATCCAGAGTGATGTAACAAAGATCAGGTTTTTTCCTGTTTGGTTTTTTTTTTTTTTTTACATCTGGAAGCAAAACCCAGTAACTAAACAAAACCAGTAACTAAACACTGACCCCAGATTTAAGATACTGGATTGCTTAAAATTTATTTGCTATCCAAGTTATAGATATGGAAATAATACTGGTGGGAGAAAATACTTAAAATAGCACTATCAAGATGTGGACAAACGATATTTTAACAAATTTTTAAAGCACCTCTTCAAACCATAGAGCACTACTTATCAGATTACCTAACTCTCTACAGAAATGTTAAATGTTCTGGACACCAGCTAAATATTTTCTCATTAAATCTTAAATGGCCTTAGGCAATATTATCATTCAAATGCCTTAATTACACATCTAACAAACTCAAGATGTCACTAATTTTAAAACTAGGTCTTACAAAGGGATATCCAAAGCTATTAAATCGATACAGTTAGCAGAATTTTGCATTTTATTTACAAATTACCAATTTTTTAAAATCTATATAAAATCTATATAAAATCTTTAAAATCTATAAAATCTTGAAAATCTATATTTAAATTGGAGCTTTTTCCCTTCCATTTTGTTTTGTTTGTCCTTCCATTTATCGTTAGATTTTCTGTAAGTATTTTATCTAGAATATGCAAGATTTAGGATGTGCATAATGTACTTACACAGTTTTCTCGTCTCTAGCTGATAAAGCAGAAATTGTATACAGCTTTCGTTCCAGATGTAGTACTCCCAAGTTTGTTGGATAAAGGTGAAGTTAATGTTATGATAATGCCATACTCTTATTCACCACCTAAGTCAAAGCTTTCATTATTTAATCTATGATAAAAGCATTCAGCTCAAGACACACTGGAGATGTATGAGTAATGACCAAACTTGACATCTCTTCAGAAGGTTTCACAAATGTTAGTTTTTATTTTTTTTGTGGGAAGCATTATTATGAAAAATATTTTTCTTGTAATACCTGTAGGTTACACATATTAGTTACAGGTTCGGTGCAAGCACAATTACTACCAAGTGCCTAGTTCTAGTAGGTATTTGCTCTACAAGGTTTCATTTAATCAAATTAGCTTATTCTTACATAATTCTTTAAAGCACTGACTACACAATTCTTCTACACCATGTGGCAGGCGCCACTTGGCTTTTTGGGTTCAAAAGTAAAAGTGCCCAGGAATTCCTTTGGAAGTGCCACCAAAAACCAGAAGATATGCCCAAGAGATCACCAGCTTTGCTCATTGATCCACAGGCTACTGAATGTGATGCAAGTGATTTTTAACCAATTGTGTATTAACTGTACGGCAAGTATAGAGGTTCCAAAGCTGGTCCCTCACATGCCAGCTCAGATCTAGATGCAACGTCGTGTTGGTGGGTTTATCAGCTGAAGTCAGCACGAACTTCAGGAATTCTTTGTTTAACAGTCAACAGAAGCACTGAAGTATCTTAATTTTATTCCTCTGTTAGATGCAATCCCAACAGTGTGGCCAGCAGGGAGAGGGGAGGGAATCTGACCCTCTGCTCCGCTCTGGGGAGACTGCTCTGCAGAGCTGCGACCAGCTCTCAGGCCACCAACATCAGAAGGACATGGACCTATTTGAGCATGGCCAGAGAATGCCACAGAGATGCTGTAAGGGCTGGAGTCCTTTTGCTGTGAGGACAGGGTGAGAGAGTTGAGGGGGTTGAGAAGACAATGCTCCAGGGCAACTTTAGAGCCTCTTCCAGTCCCTAAGGGGGGCTCCAGGAGAGCTTGGGAGGGACTCTTGGTCAGGGAGGGGAGCCACGGGACAAGGAGGAATGGTTTTAAACTGAAACAGGGGAGATTTAGATGAGATCTCAGGTGGTGAGACCCTGGGCCCAGGTTGCCCAGAGAAGCTGTGGCTGTCCCATCCCATCCCGGGAGGTGTTCAGGGCCAGGCTGGATGGGGCTTTAGGTGATCTCGTCTGGTGGGAAGGGTCCCTGCCCATGGCAGGGGATTGGGACAAGATGATCTTTAAGGTCTCTTCCAACCCAAACCATTCTATGATTCTATGATCTGTTACCTTAAATTTTATAGCATATGCATTTTTTTCTCTTCAGACATTACCCCACCAGAACATTACTCTCTGTTAACAAGAGGACCAAAGCTGTAAATATTAGACTGCATCCCTACATTTCAAAATATTTAAATAATTGTTTTGCTGCTCTTTGGCAAACAGCACCAGGTACACTGATGGTTTGCTGCAACTTTGACATACACAGGCCAATGCTCAGAAGAAGACGGTGCAGGTGGGAGGCCAAGCCCTAGCACAGGACATGGGGAGCAGCCACACTGAAGATCACAGGAACTCAGTCTAAGCAAATCTCAAGAGATTGTTGACAGGTTGTGTGGGAGTGGAGGAATTCGAAGAGAGCAAAAGGCGTGTTGAAGGCTGGAAGAGGAAGATGCTGAGATGAACAAGAAAAAAAGAAGCATGTAACAGCTGTGGGAATCTCACAGATTAATTATGTGGAAAAATTACATGGTTTGAGCTTTACATTACATTTATATTAATGAACAAAACTCCCTAAAGAGGAAAGGAATTGAGAGATCAGCCTTAGAAAGGTCATTAACTGTAGGAGGAGAGGAAGCTGAGATTGAGATAGGGCTGAAAGTCAGAGTAGGAAAGACCTAAAAACAATCAGCAAAGAAGTCATGTTCCTCAAGAAGCAGGTACAGGCAACAGTCTCTTACTTCTTTGACTGAGCGAAATAAATGGTATTTTCCCCTACCCCTGTCAAAACTCCAGTGGTGTCTAGGCTGACTGAGAATTGTAAAACCATTAAAATGCAAGATATGGTAAAGCAACACACAACTGGGTGAGACCAAAAGTGCAGCATGCTGCTAATGCAGAAAATAACTGGGGAGCTCAGCTGAACTTTCTAGACAACAAGGATAGCAGAGCCTCTCAATCTGGGAAGAAAAAGCAAGCAATCAAAGCCATCCCTCGTGCTTGAGTTAGTTTCATCCATGTAACTTTTACTTGCACAACCCCACAAACAAACACAATGTTAGTATTTTTTATTCTCGTCATCATGACCCACTTCTTCTCACATCGAGCCTATCTCACTGCTGAAGGCAAAAAGTTGCTGCCTGTTATTTATTGTCCTTAACTTACAGAGTATGCACAGCTTCATTTAAGCGGTATGATGCAAATGCTGCATCAGACATAGCATTTCAACTCGCCTGTGATCTCTGATGTGAGAGCCATCACACAACATTATGACACTCTGCAGTGGGTCAATGAATATATTGACATGATCAAGAGACTCACAATTGGTATTTTAAAAAGAGGGAAACAGAACTAAGGAACTTGCTTGAGCCAAGAAGTGAATCGACCATCATAAGAACTCAAAGATGCTACCTAAGGTCAATCTGGTGTGCACATCCCAAGCATCACACCAAAGCTGCCACCCTCCTCCTGACGCCAGAACGCTCAGAATAACCAGAAACCAACTTGGACAAGTTAAAATGAAGTTAAAGACCTGGCCACCCTGAAGACAGGAACACACCATTTGTTGCTTCAAACAATTGTAGCTTGCTCAGTGTCACAAACTGGTTCTAAGTCATGAGTTCTGTTCGGGCTCTTTGTGGCATTCACCTGGCGTAACGAAGAGACCGTGCATCATTAAAATCTTTCCAGCTCCTATGAGCAAATAAAACAGCAGCCCCACAGCTGGCTGCCTCTTCTATTCCAGGGCCTGGTTACTTTTGCTCTGAGCACCAAGGAAGTGATCAGGCAGAAAATCACAGCGTGTAGCCACACAACTGAAATGTATACGTGCCTACAACCTATAAGCATACAGTGTACCAGGATGGGAGAGCCTACAGTAACAGAGACTGCCACAGATCTGGCAAGTCGTAACTTCCAAGTACCTTGTTTTGTAATTTTTGTAATTATCTAGTAGCCCCCTTTCAGCTATTGCATTGTCTAGTAATGAAGTAACTTTTTCTAAGTGTAGTCTTTTCGGGGTTTGGTTTGGTTTTCATTGTTGGGAATTAAAAGGATATTCGGGAACTGAACTCTCAACCACAACCCAGGACACATCAACTACCGGATAATTTTCTCACTTGGGCAACAGCTCAGGGGAATTAATTAAGAACAAGACAGACTGTTTATTTCAAGAAAACTACCTCCCTCTGTGGATGTTCTAAATGGAGAATAACAGCAGTGTCCAGGGGTGAGGGCAGCTACCTCACCAGGCTGAGAAGCCCTAAACTCACTAGCTAATGGCAAGGGGAAGATTACGTCAAGGAGCTGGGAAAGCAGAAACAAATCTGAGACTACATAACGAACTAGTTACTTATGTGCATGTAATTTCATCTGATGGTCAGTATGGGCATGAAAAAAAGGTCACAGGGAGCTCCTTCTCAGATTCAAGTATTATAAAAGGATTGGCTGAGTCTTATCTGGCTTCTCTTTCCTGAGGCCGCATAATCTTTGTCTTGAACAACATGTTTTCAATTAAAAAAAAAAACAAAACAAACAGGAAAAGGTATATAATTCATACCAATAAGCAGAAGCAAACGCTGAGCTTGCTCTCTGACCATTACCTATATATGCAGTGTAACAGTCTGAGCAGGTCACACACAGGGATGGGGCCTCGTTTTTCTGCTCTCAGAAGGCGAGGGTTGTGCTGGTGACCACCTTTCTTTCTCCAGTTGCCCAGGTGGCCCACGGGCTGAAGTTCCTGTTCCCCCATAACCCGTGTGGAGAGCCCAGCGGAGACACCAGGACACGGCCGGTTCACAGTCCCTGGCTCTCGGCCACGAGGGGAACCTTCAGGGTTTCAGGCAGCTTGCCAGAATTAAGCAACTTAAACCACAGCTGAAGAATAGCAATTTTCAAAGCTTTTAACTTTGTTAAATGTGAACTGAACTAGCAAAACGTACCTCCCTGGGCCCAAGGCTATCTCAGCCACATTTCAAAGGCCTGCAGCAAACAATGGAAGTGTTAGAGCTTGTCAGAAAAGGTCACGAGCGTCTCTTCTAAAAGAAATCACAAGGCAAACTAAAAACCAGAGTCCGTGCCAATTCTTCCTAAAAACAGTGAGCTCTTGTTGCTTTTGCAGGAATTTCTTTTGACATTAGCCATTAAACAAACGCAAGTCACTCTCCCACTCTCCTCAACATTTCAACAGCCATTGTTTTTTCAGGCAACCTCCTGGTGTTGTATCATTAAGGTGACATTGCTCCATAGAACTTTATGGATACCTGTTTTGTAAATCTACTGCATCATTTATATTAATGCACAGCCATAGGCAGATTTATGGAAGTGTTAATCTTTGCCTATGAGAAATCTTTGGTTTAAATACTTGAGAACAGAACACAGGAGTCAGATTTGTGCAGGTATTGCACTAACAAAGGAAAACAATCTCTGTTGCGTGGGGGGGCTTAGAGCACTAAGCATTTGTAAGCCTGGTATTGATGACAGAACCTGATGCGGTGCCTCTGAAGGCCAGAGTACACCTCTTAACTGAGGGTGCAAATAAAATAAGCATATACTGCAAACCTGCTGAGGTGCTGGTGTCGATGAGCTTACATCAGACATAAAGATGGCTTTTCTCAGGAAAGCTCCTTAGGATAGCTATAGTCAAATGAGAATTTAATGAAAACAACTAAGTTTTTGCCTTTGATAAAGTCCTGCATCAGCAGCCCACTCTATGCAAACAATCACAAGATGGAGATGAATAAAAATATTGCTTCACCCCTCAGTGATAAGGAGGAGCCACCCACAGACAGGTGATGGGGAGACATCTGAAATGCTTAATACCTTTCCTTTTTCTTCATCTGTCTCTATTCTACAAGTCGCATGCAATCTGGAGGCTGGCATTACTAACACCAGACACAAAAAGGTCAGATTTCAGCCAGGTGTGGAAGCAGCTTAGATAAAGCCAGATGCTTTCAGATCAGCTGAACACATTTAATGTAATCCTATGGCACTGGAAGAGCCAATATGAAACAACACCTGAAATTAAATTAATAGTCAGCTTGAAAACTTGAAGATAAGGTAAGATATTAGAAAAGCAGGAGAAGACTACGTTCCCTTCCAGTCTTTAAAAGCATGAAAAAAAGAAGACAACTGAGAAGAAAGCTAACAAAAAAAGAGGTGGAACAAATAATTCATTTGCTGCTTAGCATGTGAAAGTTAAATAGGAGACAAGCAACAAACATTCGTCATCACCAAATCATGATAACCAGTCCAAGTTCCTTCTGCAGGGGGAAGTGGAGGGGAGAAGCACCAAGCAACGTATTATGATAGTAGTTAAGCTCTTTTTTTTTTGTCTCTCAAGATGCTCTCATAAGGAAGCACAGAAAATGGACCCTCAATGAAACTCATAGGGCACAGGGGTAAACAGGCTAGAAAACTATATTCAAGACTAGTTTTAAATGATTCTTGGAATTACGCATTAAAAGTGCTTTTGCAAGTGTATTTCTTGGTTTCAGTGTGGAAAGTCTATATTAGGAAGGTGGACGATACTCTAAACATGAAGCAGGGATGGACATAAAAAGCATGAAAAGAACTCTGATCATATAAAAAGAAGAAAAGGCCTGAAGAAAAGGGGGTGAAATTCAATAGGTACAAGGGCAACATAGGAAGGAGTAATCATTTACATAAATGCAGGATGAGGAAGAACTGGTTGAGTAACAGCACTTCACAGAAGGATGTGGGGGAAACAGTCTATTCAAGCTGAATGTAAGTCAACAACATCAGGTTGTTGTGAAAAAGGCAAACATCGCACCGAGACGTCCAGGCAGGAATAACACTCGCAAGACATGTACTGCCTCTCCCACGCCACGCGGCATCCACAAAGCCACAGCAGAAATTCTATGTGCAGTTTTGTGTGACCCAGCATAAGAAAGACGAGCCCAGAGAAAGATCAGGGAGAAAATAAACCCTGAAGAAAGTTGGAGCAAATTTAGGTCCTTTATGTTATGAAAAAATGATACAGGAAAGGAACATGGTAAGTCTTCGAGCATGTAAAATTCTGAAAAAGAAAGAAAATCAATCTTTCAGTGTTTACCAAAATGAAGTTACAGGCATTAATTGCAACAGGTCAGGCATTAGGAGGAGCAGTCTGTAAGACAGTATGATGAAGCACTCAGACTACCTTGGAGCCACGGATGCTTCACTATTGGAGTTCTTTAACAACAAGTTGCAGAAATCTTTCATTTTGTAAAGCTACACTTGCCTTTGGGCAAGTAGAAGGACCAAGTGATCATTTAAGATGTGTTTCAGACCTACCTTCTCCATGTTGCTTAACTCCAGGTCCCACAGGGGACCTGGAAGCTCCCCTCTGGTAGCAGGGAAAGGGAGCTGACGTGCCCCTATTTCCCATACCGCACACCATCCGCTGGCCTTGCAGCTCACATCAGCCTCCGACAAAAAAACCAAAAACTTACTTCCCATTTTAAAAAATAAGCCTGGGGTAAATTTTAAAATTTTGCAAAGTAAGCCTGGGTCCCAATATTATTTGTTTCATAAGCAACTCACGCGCTGACTTGCCTGCATTCCTTGCAAAACACAGTATATTGTACTTTTTGCATTTTAACTACAATGGCACATAGTTATCTGAACACGCAGAAAGTTCCATAACTGCTAACAGACCTCTTCCAACAAGTAAATTGTATAGGGTATGTCTTTTAGCTATCTTTTTGTGGTTTAGGAGGCCGCCTGTCAAAGAAGTGTAACCCCACCAGTCCTCACCAACACCAGCAGAGTGGAAGGCTCTCTCCCAACCAAGCACACCTCTGCAGAGAGTCCCAAAGACACGTTACAATCCGGGATACGTTAAGGAAGACTATTTCATCTGCAAGAGCTCAGGTCAGATCCAGGACAAGAGTGAGCCCAAAAAACCACCTGATTACATTTGGATGAAATTAGCTATTTAGGCAAAGACTGCGATGTAAGCAAAGCTGGTAACCAAACCAGCTGGATCCAGCTTTCAGTCAGAGTAGACATGTCACAAGTAGAGTGAACTATGAAACAAGAAGTACTTTAGGAGCTTTATCTTGGTTTTGGTTTGTGGTTTTTTTTTTCCTTGCTGTTTTTTTTTTATAAAGGAAAACCAAGGTGATAATACATGAAAAATTCTTCTATACCATAAACCAAATGCTTCAATCACAAACATGATTCACGAACAACATATAAACCCCCAAAGTATTATTAAATAAATAAAGCAAGCAAAAAATAAAGGAATGGCAGACTAGAATATTCTTGTTTTAGTTGCCTAACAGAACAAGCGTTATTTAAGCAGTGTGAAGGTAGATTGCTATCTTTACCTCATTGAATAGTACCTTATCCTCTGAATAGACCCCACGGAATAACAGCCACTTCTCAAGGGTTCAATAGCTTAATGAACATAACAAGACTGGCACAATCTGGAGCTTAATTTGCATGTAGTTTGAATATATGTGCTTTATTAGTTTCATTTCAAAATAAAAATACATTTTAAAGTCACAGCAATTCAAGTGCCACTTGGCTTAATGTGTATTTTTCCAGGAATTCTTACACTATCCAAATTTGCTAATTGCTAGGACTCATGCAGCTAAAAGGAGGAATATGTGTTAAATGAAAATATTGCTTTTCTTTTGTGATACATAATTAACACAAGCTTTTCTAGCTTCAATGCTGGCAAATCTATCCTCTTGAAAAATACACACATCATTTTTATGCTACAAATTAAATTTGGTGTGGTTATGCTTTTAGCGCTCAACAAGTAAAAGCTTGTAAATGAAAAGCTGAAGCATAAAGGTATGGCAAGTCTCATTTAAAAAATCAAAATCTTCAGGAACCAGGAATTCTCTCCTGCAGAAGTCAAGAAAAGCTGCTAATAATTAAATACTGATGTTGATTAACACTTTACGTGTTTATTTTCAAAGTCCTTATTTAAGCAGATTGCGATATAAAACTAATCAAATCACTGTACTTCATTCCCATATGATGCCTGGCTAATAACCACGCAGCAGTTGGAAACTGTCAAAATATTTTACAGCTCAATTGTAATTACCTTCCAAGTCTAAGCACGCAGTAATTGGGCGTTAGCCATGTTCTAGGGGTGTTACAGTAACACACAGCAGTCAGTTCTTCTCTGCTTCATTTTTTAACACGTGTAAAACTCCTGAATGATCCCCAGGATCTACTTCATAAAATTCTGAATGAAATATTAGTACATTGTCTGCAGAGACAGCTTTTTTTTTTTTCTTTATAAAACACAGTATTTATGTTAACACTTCAAAAATTTGCCTAACACTGGGAACTACACAATTTGTTCAGCAGCCTTTTTTTTTTTTCCTGGTTTAAACTCTCTGAAGTAAAAGAAAAACCCAGTCAAATAAATAAAAAATTAAATATTTTGACCAAAATATTACATGCTAATCCCAGCAAAATTAAAAGCTTTGAGACAAACACTGATTTTTACTTCAAGGAACAAAACGAGCAGATCACAAAAACATTCTAAGCAGCTGAGAGAGAAAAAAAGTAGTGCCACAGCATGGTAACATGAGGAACTTGAAGGGTTTTTGGCGTATACTATTCTGTATGTAATGAGCGTAATGCTCGTGAGCATTGTACACAGATGATAGCCCCATGGGTTTTCTTGAGCGGAGAACTCTACAGAGGCTTCTGATTGTTGCAAGTTGGTACTTCTAAGGCAGGATCAGAGATTCATGATCCACTGGTCTTTCAGCACAATTCGAATCATTAATCCATGCATTACCTGTCACTAACTCCACAGTGACAAGACAGACGACACCACTGAATCCCTACTACATTACTATCCAATGGATTAAGATCCTTAAGAGACGGTATTTATGCCGTTGAGCTGACAAGCTCTAAATGGAAGGAAGCATTACAGTTTTAAGTGTCCTTTGGACTGAGTTTACATGGTTGGGTTACATGAAGTTAAGCACTCTTGAAAGAAAGCCTCTTGATCAGTCCCAAGATGATGCAACACCTAATGTGCTTCTGGTGTGAACCATTCCTGATTCTAAGTATTTGTCTGCAGACAAGCCCAGGAAACACCTAGATGGAAAGACTGCACCAGAAGACTTGGGTCTTCCAACCAGTAGCACCAGTGCTATTAGAAAGGGCTGTGGGGGAAGGTATCAATGGCTCTCCTTTGGGTTGGGGGATGGAGATGGGGATTCTCAGGCAGCCCCAAGGAGCCAAAGAGGGAAATATTTCAGCTGGCACAAATGCAGAAAACTTCATCTAAAGCCTCCGTGCACCACCGTGAACAAGCCTGATCTCGCCCCAGCGCTGTGACGCGTAGGGCACTTATCACTCACACAACCTGGCCTCCTGCAACACCGCTCACTGCACGAGCTCCCTGGGACAGGCGGAGGAGGGAAAAGAAGGCAGCCTTCATTCCTACACAGGAATTTCCATGCACTGGGAAGTGTAAATTAGAGCATTACTACTAGTTTGACAGTAAGTTTGCTAATAAATGTGTAGCAACATATCTAATTGCGTAATAAGAGATTAATGATTATGACAGTCTTTGAAATGGGGAGAATAAAGAGAAAAGAAAGCGTAGGTAAGGAAGTGCTGTGGTAACACGGCAAACCAGCAGCACCTTATAAACTTTGATAAATGTGTAAAAGCCAACATATTTTATACTGTGTTGATAGTGCTTCCAGTAGAATCTACAAAGTTTGGTCTAATACTGAGTATTATTTCCAAGTTAGATGAGCTTCTAAAAATCATCTAAAGTTATCTGGGGGATTCATCATCTTAAAACCATGGGGTTTTCAGGCTGCTGGGCAACACTTTGCAGCAGAAGCATGACCCAGGACATGACCATGAAACAAGTAGAGTGGTATCACGTGACTAAGACCCACCTTACCTTTAAAGCTGCAGAGGGGAGGAGTTCAAAAGGAACTTTTACCTGTAGTTGCAATAAAATTTACAGACTACTCAAATAGAAGTGCCAAGAGGATAATGATGAGTTGATAAATATATGTATAAATATATATATGCACACACTTTAGTCATACTATAGTTTCTCAATGAGTTACATTCACATAAATTTTTTCTACCACATGTAAATACTTAAAAGCTATTTTGCAATTATTTTTATTATCTCCTATTTATAAAACCTTGGCAGTGTAAGAGCTGCCACTGTTTGACACCTTTGCTGCATTTCAAGCTTTCAACACCTCCTCCAAGGCTGCACAGGGAGGAGGAGGGTATTGGACTCTCCAACGGGGAATTTGAATAGCAAGGATCTCTTCTGCCGGTCAGAGAGAGAGAGGTTGGTGAGAGTCTGACCAAGATGCTCCACACCCACCTTAGGGCATGCTGTCTGCCCACTCATTACAGAAAAGGCCAGAGATCTCTCATGTCCTAAATCAGACATGAGCAATAGAGTCATAACTAACTTCACTACAAAAAGAAGTCAAAAAGGACGTTCTTACGGAGTCTAAACCTATAACTCATGGTCAAACTCACCAACCAGTTTTTTAAAGAATCCTCTAACTTGAAAGGGATAAAATAGACAATGAGATCATGGTAAGATTTGACCTGCCTCTTACCCTATTTTTACTCAAAAAATAGAAATATATCCCATTTTAAGTTGTTTTTTTTTTTTTTTTAAAAAAAACAATGCCAATCTATTTCTCAAGTAGTTCCCAAGCCTTCTCCAGCAGTATTCATGTCACCTGCTGGGGCTCCACACAGAACCCATGGCTCCTGCCAAAAGCACCAGGGACAACGTTCAGGAATGTAAGGATGTGAAATTACTAAAACCTGGTCAGAAAGCAGATGTCCAAATGATGCACTGCATGGTCTTTCTTTACTCTTTTCTCCTGTATTGGGCAGGAAATATTTGGTCAAGCGACCATGTCAGCCACAGTGAAGGTGAGACAACTGGTGATAGCAGGCAAATTATGTGTCATCTGTGCACAAAAAAACCCAAAAATTAAAATGCACAGAACTCAAAATCTGAAGCAATGTATTTCATTTGATTGGGGACCAGTCACAGCACTTTCTTCCTCCAAAAAAGGAAGGAAACATTCTTTTCAAAAAGATCAAAGTGCTGCGAAGCAAATCACTTAACGTCTTACGTGTTGTAGGGGTTCTCATACCTTCAAATACTTGCAAAAAGACAGATTCTAATTTCTTTTTAAATCAACCTTTTATGTCCAAAGAGAACACATATGGAAAAAAAATTCCTGCAACCTGAAAACTTTTATTTTAATTATTTTCTGGTCATTCCCTATTTTTCATATGACTATTTCACATTCAATTGAACGTGAATTGAATTGAAAACAAATATAAAAAGGTATTGTGCTAAAATAAAACCTAATTATAGTATGTAAACCCCCCCAAAATTTTTTTTGTAGACACTTAACATTGTTGCTAGAAATAAATGCAAGATCAGAGATGTCATCCAGAGGGACTTAGACAGGCTGGACAGGTGGGCTCAAGCAAACCACATGAGGTTCAACATAAGCAAGTGCAAGATTATGCACCTGGGCCAGAACAATCCTCACTATCAATACACACTAGGGGATGAGGTATTAGAAAGCAGCCCTGAAGAAAGGGACCTGGGGGTGTTGATGGATGAGAAGCTGGACATGAGCAGACAGTGTGCACTCACAGCCCAGAAGGCCAATCACACCCTGGGCCGTATCAAAAGATGAGTTGCCAGCAGATCCAGAGAGGTGATTCTGCCAATTTATTCTGCTCTGGTGAGACCTCACCTGAAGTAACTGTGTGCAGCTCTGGAAACCTCAATATAAGAAGGACATGGACCTGATGGAGCGGGTCCAGAGGAGGGCCACAAAAATGATCAGGGGGTTGGAGCACCTTTGCTACGAGGACAGGCTGAGGGAGCTGGGGCTGTTCAGCCTGGAGAAGAGGAGGCTCCAGGGAGACCTAATAGCAGCCTTCCAGTACCTGAAGGAGCCTACTTACAAAGGCCTGTAGTGACAGGACAAGGGGCAATGGGTTTAAACTGAAGAAAAGCAGATTTAGATTGGATATTAGGAATAAGTTCTTTACTATGAGGGTGGTGGAACACTGTAACAGATTTCATTTTTTGCTTTAAAGAAAAAATAATGGTAATATTCCACTACCATTTTAAGCACCATAGAAGGGCAAATAAGAATTTGCACATTGAAACAATATTTGGTTTGGAATATATATAAGCTTTATATTTTATAATTAATTCCGATAGACTACCATTTTTGGACACTTTAAAAGTTTGATTGGCTTGATTTGGAGATTTCAAAGATCTCTTTGCACCAAAGCAAGGCAGGAAATGTGCCCCTTGAAAAGGCTTGAAGAAGGTCACAGTTCCTTGTCTCAGAGGTATAGATGAAGTGAGAGAGAAGGGAGATCTTTGGCTGACCCACCAAAGATAAGGACATTCCACTCTTGAGTCACCCCACAAAGGACAACTGAGGAACTAGACACTGCTCTGACCTGCCTCAGTTCATAGTCCGGGAAACTCGGATGAAAAGATTTCACTGCTCAGGAGCTTGATTCAGGAGCAACTGAAGGACTTCAACTTCTTGTTACCTTCAGCAGAGTCTCTGTTAAGTCTCATTAACTCCTAAAAAACCAGCCAGCTGAACTAATTGCAACCATCAAGCTGTTACTTCAAAATACGTTTCTCAGTTTTTGCTCTTGTGAATATGACAGCCTCTCACACAACCGTGTACACACACACACACAGCCAGCAGCTCCATATGCATTTGTGAATGCTGCTGGAAAAGGCTTGGGAACTATTTGAGAAATAGATTGACATTTAAAAAAAATAATAATTTTGTGGAAAGACTCCTTTTTTGGGGATGGGAGATGTGTTCCAACTCCCAATTTACAGGGTAGCCCCCAGCTCACCTCATCGAGCTCTGCTCCAGAGGAGGATGGGAAAAGGCACAATAAGCTGTATCTGAAGATGTTTTACCATGCGACATCCTCTGAATCCAAATGATTTTTCCTCCAGAGAGACCACCCCCTCAACAGTATAGCTCTCTCTAAAGTGCATTTAATCAGTGGGTGCTTAATCAAGCTCTTAAATGTTACAGTTGAACTTCTAATATATTAAGCTCACCAATATTTTTCATAACGTTAACAACATAATTTCCTTAATTAATTGCAGTTTCCAGCTAGCTCCTTTAACACACTTTCACTGCGCTAGAGCACATGATTTCATTCACACTTTAAAAGCTTTTTCCATACATGCTTTTCAAAGCTGATTTGTCTGAACTATACACATGAACTATATCTAAAATTTGTGCAATCTTCATTACTACAAATTATTAAGTATCAGCCAGGGATTAACACAACTATCTACTGAGGTGCAAATAGCTCTTGTCAATAATGAAACCAAGGGAGTTTCAAAAACTGGGTGCATTTAATAAAAGGTAAGTGAATACTTCTATAATGTACAAAAATATTCTCTAAATCAGCCAAGAAAAAACATATATGCGTGTTGTATTTTTAACTGAGATGACAAAAAATCCAGTTTATCTAATAGGCACATAAAGTATAAAACTACTTAAGATGTACCAGAAAGAGTTCTTGCTTTAAATGTGTTTGTAACCTTTTTTCCCACCCTTTCTAGACCACTGTCTATATAGAATGCTTGCACTGCATGCATCTGAGATACATCTATATACCTGTGTATAGGATAAATCAATAAAAAAAATATTAGCAGGTTCTGGAATTCGTATCCAAATAACTAACTCTCCAGAGAAACATCATTGGCTTTTTTCCTATATTCCTTTTATGGACTTTAAAATAACTCAGAGAAAAAGGTCAATCAAGGCTATGTTAACCCACACAAGCCCCATGGATAGCTCATACAGTGATAGTCACAGAGAACAGTCATTCTGAAAGAGTAGGGGAAAAAATTGTTAAAAGGAGGCAGAGAGTCAAAAAAACATACAGGCAGCTTGTTCAATAAAACCTAGAATTACCCAGTTCCTTTGAATTGTTTTCTGTTTATTTGCTTTTTTTTTATGTGATTAATTTTTTAGGAAACTGTTGGGGTTTTTTCCCCCCTTTTTTGTCACCACAGACACTCCCTTTAAGCAACCGTGCATCAACAATCCTCCCACGTTCAAAGTCGGCTACATCTGTTGCTCTTTCCCATTGTTGAAAATTCCTGCCTTAATCCTATTTGACTTTATTCATGCAAAGGTCATCCTGAATTCAACAAATGGAGGAGCGATAGCGAGCACACTGTTGAACATGGCTAAAAAATGCCGTTGTAGGACATGCAGCCAGTGTGCCGGCACTATCTTGCAAGCACTCGGTTTATTATGTGGCTCTCAGTCTTCATGGCTGTGTTGCAATATGAATTGGCAACGTATTTCTTCCAGCAGCTCAGGAATACAACAATTTCCTTCTAACTGGCTTGATTCTCTCCCCTTCAAAAGATTTGCGTTTAACTCACATTTGCTGGCGAGCACAACATACATATATAACAGACATATTTGACCACTTCCCGTGCCCTAGAGCTTAGCTTCTGGCACATGTGACTTCTCTGTTTCTCCTGGTTTGTACCTCTCAGTACATCCGGCTTCAAAAATCTACAAATCAGCTCATCTATGACTAACAGTGATCACTATTTTAAACAAAAGAGGCAAAAAAAATACTTGCACAAAGCAGAGCAGAACAGCTAATACAAACACCTTGCTTTAGGGCCATCACTGCACCATTGATACGCTCACAGAAGCCATCTATTCTGGTTTTAGACTCACACTTTCTTCACCAGCAACTCCTGGGGAATCCTGGTTAAATTACCAAACCTTTTTTGTGCAGGTGTTTTGCAGAAGCGCCAGCTGCTGCCACCCAGAACCGTGGCAGGCACTGACAGTATTTCCATCCACTTCAGTGGCAGCTACATTGCACCATAAAGAGCAATTTAGCATCCTGCAAATTATGTATATTAATTTGCAGTGAAAAAGATTTTTCTAAGACAGCCCTAATAGTAGACCTGTTATCTTTGCATCCTTACTCATACTAAGGACGTAAAGAAGAAACAGTCAAATTCTTAAGTAGCAGCACCTAAAGTTGACAAATTGAGTGTCCAGAAGTTGGGATATTACACAATTATGGTTACATATTCAATGTCAATTAATACCCTTTATATATTTGCATTATGATACAATCTGTAAGTGTGCTTCTTCCCCTAGAGCTCTCCCTCATTGAGAGCACTCAACAAATAACCTCATTGAATAGGACTACCCAGTATTCCTATTTTTCTGATTCATTAGCCTCACCTGCTGCACACTGCTTGGACCTTGAACTGAACATGGTCTCACTGATCTCATCAAAGGGCTTTTCTACAGTGTTCATCTTTGTTGTATTTTAATCTAGAATATTAAATATTTAATCCTCCAGACAGCCTTGTGAGGTAGCAGTCCATTTAACCGAAGAAAAAATAAGGTCCACAAAAAAACCAACTCCAAGTTATTGGAAAATGTTGCTTTTGAGTCCTCAGTATAAGTCACCTAAGACTTAGAGAGAGCTGCTTGTTTTATGATACTTCACATGTCACGAAACAGCACTCTCTCAGCTGCTTGGCACTTGAGTCAAGCCAAAAGCTCTGCATTCTTCATTACCTGTGGGTAAATTACTGACCTCTCTGGTTTCACACCACAAGTTCTGAAGGAAGCTTCTCTCTTGGAGGTAAAGTGACTATAAAACAGTACCTAAATCTTTTCAACAGCAGCTCAGCTGGATTGTTGCTAGAAAACAGGCACAAAATGCTTCAATCGGCATGGCAGAAAGCAGCAGATAGAACAAGGAAGGGCTTTGTTTTACCTACACTCCCAATGCCTAAAAATTAACTCGTTTTGTCGCCAACCATGGGAATAATGTGAAGACAACAGACACCACCCTCCACCAATTTACACCCATAGAGCCACCTGCAAGCAGAAGGAGGAAACCAAGCAAGGCTGCAAAACCTGGTATGTTATTAATGCTGACAAGTGCTGCAGTAAAAGCAGACGGGCAAAACAAGCCATGTCAGCTAAGAAAGAATTTATCACTTTGGTACCCTGAGGAGACCGCTCATACGCAAAAACCTACTCATAAAAGCATGAATCTCAAACACCTCTACACACTATCTGACATACTCCTTGGGCGTCCTTACAGACACTAAAAAGTTGTCCCTTCTGCTGGTCTCTTTTGTGACTGCTCATGGACAGGATATCACACGTTACACACCACTACTTGTACCCGTTTTTTCAAAACCACTAATTACATAGGCAGAGCAAAGCAAGGGATCTCCATTTTGCTGCACAACTCCGTTCATCAATGCTCCTATTCTATACCCACATCTCTAATTCAGAGACACCTCTAGAGAACACTTCTAGAAGACACCTGAGGCAACTGGCTGATTCAGTCTCAAAAGGGGATCCAGTTTATTAAGGGCCAGTTCTGGGAACTCTTACCCACATGAGCAGTCAATATAACTTAGGGCTATTGAAACACTAGATTTTCTCCACGATATGTATGTGTTCTATCATTTGTTGATGCTACAAAGGGATGCAGTCATCTCCTATCATCATCGTTCTGAGACAAAAAGCAGACTGAAAACCACCATGGAACAAAAGCCCATTTTCCTTAGAAAGATGAAATTTGTACTTTCATAAAAGTCACTTTTTAAAAGTCCCTGCTAGCAGTTGAGTTTCAAACCCTCAGATTGTGCTAATTTTAAGATTCTATGCCCTCAACAGCATTCTTTTTTGACAAATATGGCCTACAGATTAGACATTAGATAATTTTATTTTTAAAATTACTAGTACATATGCACATATGCCTGTGCATGTATATAAAATGCCTTCTCATTGGTGAACATTCTGGTCACTAATGAAACAGAAATATAATAAACAGTACCTAGAAGCTGTAATAATTAGCTATCTGATAATTTGCAATGATATACTGCATCCCTTCTTCCATCTGCATAAACAGCACCTCCTTCTTTATCAAGCCTTTTCACCTGCACAAAACCAGTAAAACCAGAGAATAAAAGAGTTTAATTTTATTATACTGACAGAGTAACTATATTTAGTACATAGGAACTTGAAAGTTTAAAGAATTTTTAATTTTTTTTTTAAATGATTCCACTGCAAAGATGAGCAGATGGCAAGTTAAACATTTGGAAGCTTCACCTAAGGCTGCATTTTCAGTTTTAGGAGGGTGCTTCCTGGCAGCACTGGCCTGAGGACTGGTGGATCCTCCAACCCTGCAAGCAACGAAAGCCCCAAATCAGCACGGCTGTGACACAAAGGGTACCTTTCCCAGCCAAGCGATGACCAGTTGGGACTGTCCTGCAGAATTCCTGAGTGAGTGCTGTGCTCCTGGTACTCACAAGAACTCACAGCTGGTGCTGGGGCTGGCACCAGGCGGGAAGGTGAGAGGCAGGACTGAGACCAAATGCAATGTGGCACATCCCAACCCTGAAGCGTGCGTTAGGGAGAAGAGGAAGATACTCTTTAGCCAACTCCTTCAGCAAAATGCAAAGATACTACACTTGCACTCAGGAACAAACAGTTCGCTCCTTAGATGAGCACATACTCTAACAAGGTAGTTTTATGTCCAAACACAGGCTAACAGTAAGGAACACAGACAAAGCACACGGCTAGTCTAGGTGGACAAACGCCATGAAAATCTCATGCAAAGAGTAATAAGAAATTGCCTAAGTATTGTACAAAATAGGGAGCCTCTTTTATTATTTAACACTTGAAAAGCTGCAAGTTTAATGAATTGTCTGTGCTGCAATATGATTATCTCATTATCTCACTGTTCACATTATGTGTGTGCCTTGTCTTTCTTCCTATTAAAAGATAAAATGTCTTAGGGCTGTATGCAAAGGCTGATTTCCTCAGAGTGCCTTTTTTACACAAGTTCATAAAAGCAGCTGCCTTAAAATTCTGTCTGCTACCTCCCCAATCTTCCTCAGGCTTGATGAACTATCTCTCTGCAGAGGAAGTGACAAAGATCTCATGCAAATGAGCTGCACAATTCCTCTGCAGCTAATGTGAAGCTGGATAGGAGCAAAATCATTAAGGAAGACGTTCCAGAGAGCCAGGAAGTCCTTACATGAATGGCCAACGGAGGCACTCTTGATACCAAGAGACACTGAGTGATCTTCATCTATTGTGTGAAGTTCAGTGTAATTTCTTCACTTGGCTGCGTTACTCCACCTGTGTTTTAAGATGAGCTCTTCCTACTGTTCAGTCACATAAGCTTGATAATGCTGAGGTAAACAGAAGTGGACAAAGTGAGCAACCAGAGCCTATTGGCATCTCTGAGACCGTGAAGAGCTGTGCCTAATACTACACTGGAAGTTACTTTTTTCTCCTTCCAGTAACCAGGAGCATTGCAGATACAGAACAGATTATGAGGGATACTGGATGGAGATGCGTTATTACATGTCATGCAGAAAAAAGATTCTGTATCTTTTATTGCATGTTTCCTATAAATATGTTTCTTTAGAGCTTAAACCAGCTAGCTTGCCCGGCCTGAGAGCAGACTATCACTGGGCATGCAAAACAACTCATTTTGCTTTAAAAAAGAAAGAGAAAGCTGACATTAAACAATGACAGTAACAAACAGAAAGGTTACTACTGGTTTTGAACTATTACACGAACGCGAATTCTCCTTTTCTGCCAGTGTAAAAGGCCATCACAGGCTCTTCCCACAAGCAATAAAATCAATGCCTGTGTTTTCATGACTATCAGCAACACTGTGACTTTCACAAAGGTGAGAATGGCATATACATTAATATGACAGACTGAAGCTTATTTATCATCCTGTCCTGGTGCAATGCACTTTTGTCAGTTGCCAGACGTAACTCAGAAACCAAGGACAGGTTCAGAAAACTTCCTGTGGTCTGGTATCAATTCCGCATTTGTTCACATCACGTACTGTCATAGACGCATCATATCATGGTTTCGACTGGGATGGAGTTGACTTTCTTACCAGCAGCTGATTTAGTGCTAGGTTTGGCTTTGGGGTAAGAAATACATTTGATAGGGCAATGGTGAGTTTGGTCGTTGCTGAGCTCTCAAGGCCTTTTCGGCTCCTCACACAGCCCTGTCAGCAATGGGCTGGGGAGACACAAGGCAGTGGGAGGGGACACAGCTGGGACAGCTGACCCCAACTGGCCAAAGGGCTATTATATGACATGTACTGTCATGCTCAACACTACAGCAGAGAGAAGGAGGGATGTTTGGAGTGATGGCGTTTGTTTTCCCAAGTTCTGTGTGATGGAGCCCCGCTCTTCTGGGGATGGGAGACAGCGGAGGAATTTCTTGGTTTGCTTTGCTTGCACACATGGCTCTTGTTTTACCTGTTAAACCATCCCAACCCACAAGTTTCTTCCTCACTTTTCCTATCTTCTCCTCAATCCCAACTGGCAGGTGTCAGCAAACAGCTGCAGTTAAACCATGATACATCTATTTCAGACATCGGAGTACAGGAATTTCATTTACTGGGATATCCTGGGTAGCCCAGTAGGAAGCTGTGACATGGAGATCCCTGATAGCTACCAAAGCCCAGGCTAACGAGTTCAACACACCTGCAAACAGCCAGTTTGTAAAGTATGTGTCTAGTAAACACAGGTTTCCAGACCCAGAAGACTGGAGAAAGGAGATGAAACCAAGCTGGATTTACCAAACGGAATGCAGGGAAGAGAACAGATACTGAGACTGGCTGAGAATTCAGCCTGTTGAAGTTGGTATGTACATTTATTTTAATCAGCTAAAGCAATGATGGGCACTGACATGTGCTCTATGCACTGCTCTGACACCACTTTTAGAGTCTGAACTTCATTGTTCAATTTTTTCCCCACAAAATCAACAACAGGTGGAAAAAAATTTAAAGTCTCCATCACCTCCGTAAAGGCAGAACGTGGTTATCCCAGCCATGTCAAGAACGTGTGTGATGGTAACAAGCCCAACAAGGCTTCAATTAGGCTTGACAGTACCGGGTTGATGACTGAACAGCTTAATGACAGCTTAGCAGTTTGTTTGTCAGGCTCACCTAAATACACCATGGTCTTCAAGCCATTGGAGATGATTAACTGTGGGATAAGTCCAGGCTTTCAGACTTTGCATTTTTAAGCTCTCTCTGATGACTCAGATGAATTTACAGGAGATGTGGAAGGAAGACAGGAGAGAATGTGTTCAGTTCTGGGTCCCTCACTACAAGAAGGACACTGAAGTGCTGGACTGTGTCCAGAACCGGTGAGGGGTCTAGAGAACAAATCATATGAGGAAAGGCTGAAAGAACTGGGCATGTTTAGTTTGGAAAAGAGGAGGCTGAGGGGAGACCTCACTGCCCTCTACATCTACCTGAAAAGAGGTTGTAGAGAGGTGGCTGTTGGCCTCTTCTCCCAAATGAAACAGGACCAGAGGAAATGGGCTGAAGTTGCAGCAGGAGAGGTTTAGACTGGATATTAGGAAGAATTACTTTACTGAACGAGTAGTGAGGCACTGGAATGGTCTGCCCAGGGAGGTGGTTGGGTCTCCATCCCTGGAGGTATTTAAGAAACATGTCGATGTGGCACTTCAGGGTATGCTCTAGTGGCATGCTCTAGTATCCGAGACTGTAGGGTGTGGGCTGTGTTTTTATGTATGGTTGGATGGTGATCTCAGAGGTCCTTTCCAACAGTGACAATTGTGTGACTGTGTGAATTAAGATAACCCTTTAGGACGTGCAAGTAAGTAATAGTAGTTGGAAAAAAAACTTCTTCCAAGCCCAGGTAAGGCAAATACTGAGCTAATACTATGGGGCCAAGAGCTGGCTGGACCTTTCTCAGAGCTAGATCCTGCCTTATCTCTGACAGATAACTGCCCCTTCCTCACCAATACAGGTGACATGGGGATCTCTGAGTGATCAAAAGGGAAGACATTAAACAGGCTTGGAAAGGATCTACTACTACAGTTAACTGACTGCTAAGGGAAGCAGTGCAAGGCTAACATCTGAAGAAGATCAGATGAATATTGGAGATATTCAGAAGCTGTCTGGACACAGACCAGGGCAATTGGCTCTAAGAGGTCCTGCCTGAGTAGGGGGGATGGATCAGATGACCTCCAGAGATTCCTTCCCACCTCAACCCCTCTATGAACTATGTGAATAATGAGCAGAGAGAGGTGTGTTGGAAATGGCCAGATGATGGCAGGTGGGATGAACTTCCAGGGGTTAAAGAAGTGGATGTGCCCTCTCTGCAGAGCTAATACGAAAGGGGAAAGAATGAACCACTAGTGCTCATGAGGTCAGAACCCCTCAGGTTTGCGACAGGCAGAAACAGCTTCACTTGCACTCTTTTCTCACATTTGAAATTTGTTAAGGAAAGGTAAAGGGCTATTGAGCGAGGCAACATCTTTGGGGAGGAAAGAGGCAAAAGGCAAGCACTGCAGATGTGGGAGACAGTGTTATGGTTATAACTGCTTCAGGCACATGTGGTTGAGAACACTCACAAATATGAAAGTAAAATATTGCTTATATTTAGTTTCACCACCTGTCTTTCTGACCAACAATAATGTTTAATTTTCTGGGCAGTAAGTTTTTATGTCAGTCTCCCAGTGAGATCTAGTCTTTGCTTAAAACTCCAGATCTACCATTTTCAAGGCTATTAAAGTTAATGCCTCTTTAATAGTCTTATATTTTATCTTTACTGATCATTGAGTTCCTCAAAGTTAACACCAACTCATAACTCTACTCTGGAGTACTCTCTCTATCCTAGGGACACCAGGCATGATGCTAGATACCACCAGAGCAGAACAAGCTTCCTGGAATTTTCTGTCTAGCTTTACATGAAACTTATACACAGAATTATCTTGTACAACATAAATCTCTGAACAAAGGAACTAGGAGGAGGATTTTGATTTTTGTGATGTCAGGAGTAATATGGGTAATTAATTGTGGATACGATTCCAGGAGCATCTAGAAATAGCATTCAGCTGGTAAAATGCCATACAACTCCCTTAAAAGAAGGCCTTTTGCAACTCACTTAGATGCATTAGATTTTCTATTCTCAAATGACACGTCCAAGACTTCTGACTTCTAAAAAGACATTATTTTCTTCTTCTCTTTCATTATAGCAGACACTGCTCTTATAAATTAATAAAACATACCCCCCCCCCCAAAAAAAAAAAATCATGTGTGGGAAGCCAGGTGTCCCTCAGGCGAGAAACACCTTCCACCACCACTTGAGTAATGTTAAAGTGCTGGATTCAGGCTATGATGTTTCAAGAGCAAACACAACTGCACTTCTGTGGAAGTGTTACTCTACCCTGGATGCCAACGCAGGAAGGTTCATTGCAGCTGAACACTGAACCAAGCAATTTTGGTGTCCAGCCATACCCTAGGGATTTGATCTTTGGGTGTATACTTAGGAAAATATCAGCCTTTCTTGCCCTACTTTTAAATTGGTATTTAAATTCCTAGGAACTTCACTACTGTTTTCAGCATCTAAATGTTTGGGATTTTTTTTTAATAGGGTAACATAATTTCAAGCATTTGGAAACTGTATCTCATGTAGGAATCTGTCATGTGTTAAATAATCTTTCAGGAGCAATTTCTACCTAATAGACTTGCTGGCATATAGACGTTAATAACAGCCTATGTATTTTTTGTGTTCAGCAAATGTGACGAACACCATTAGCATGTGAAGGAAAAATGAGCTCCAAATACTCTGTCAAAGATTTGCAGAAGCTTTTTTTTTTGGAGTGGTTTTTCTCCTTAAACTGTAAAGTTCTAATATTAATGCTGTGTTTGTGTATTCGAAGGATGAGCATTTCTTCTCTGCAGTGCCTTCCCATGAAAGCAACCGAGACAGGGAATTGAAACATGTCGGGACACTTCAGTTCTGGTCAGAGTTGTAGCAGAGACCTGTGCACAGCAAATTTGGACAAAACACCGAATAAGGTATGTTATTTAACCTCCCTTTACCTAAGTTTACCTCCATGGGACTATTCCCCCTGTGTAAGGGCGTACGCTAAGTTCATGTTTGTTTAGTGCCTATGCCTTTTGATGGCAGTTTTTTCACAGTTGCTAAACATTGTCACTATTGTTGAGTAATAAACAAACAACTTATTTGTGCCAACAGTCCAAGTCCTACCTGGGCACTATTTTACACTATGATGTGAGGAAATTCTTGCATTTTCTTTTCTTTTAAATGCCAGTACTTTTCCAAATTTCAAAAAGCATTCAAAGTAAAGTGCTTTTGATCTAACATTATTAGATCACCTCAGAACAAAACTATTCAAGCACAGAAAAAAACCCCAAGCTCACAGAAAGCTTTCTGCATTGCAAGTGACCGTACAATATTTTAACACACCCAGTCAGTGAAACTTTCCACTCTAGCTGTAATATAATAAACCGGGACATTGCGTCTGCTGTGGAGCCTTCCCTAATGGCCTTGTATCCTCCAGAATCCTATAAAAAAACCCCAAACTAATTAAAGCTTTCTGTACCATGGAAGGTCAGCACAGAGCTCAGTTTTCTTTCCTTCGATATTCATTAAGGTGATTAAANTGGGGGCGCTGCACCACACTATTTGGGAACTAATACCCTGCATAAGAGCAGGAATCAGCTGACTGTGTTCATACCAGCACGGTCTTCTCCGTGATTACAAATCCTACATATTTTCTTAATCAATTCCAGCTTTCAGACAATCTGAACCTTGGTCTGGGGTAGACAAAACCAATGACAGCCAAGTCCAGCAGTAATACATTATTTGAGCACAATGATAAAGCAGACAGATGTATTTCCTTGGATGCAGACCTGTAAAAAAACCTCTCCAACAATGAGCAATGGGGGCACAACCTCTATCAAGCGAGATGTTAAAATCTCCTCCACAGATGTCTTTTCTCTGCTGGGTAGTACCAGAATGCTTTACTTTGACCACTTTACTTTGACCTGAGGGCCAAACTCAACCAGAAATCAAATAACGTGCAATATTTTTCAGACAGAAACTCCAGTGAACAGGATCGAACCCCAGCTCAGCGCATTATAGAACTGTTACGCTCTGATTTAATATTTCCCTGGTTGTGGTTTTGCATAGTAAGACTGACTTGTGAATTGTGCTTGTGGCCTTACTACGTTGTTTTATTTTGCTATGATGCAGACACAGATCAGATTCCTGGTCTCTTTGCCACTCTTTACTGAGTGGTAAAAATGACAAGAAGAACAGAGGCTGGAGGGACAAGGACATGCCAGCAATCTGGCAATGAATTGACAGGTATGACAAGGAGTTTTGTCCAATTCATAAATTAAAGTACAGCAGCTCCAATATAAGGCAAACCAGATAGTAACATGCTTAAGTTGGGAGAGATGTGCCTGAAGGGAAGCCTTCTCTGTTTTCATCTCTCTGACCTTCACAACAAGCAGTCAGCAAGTATCAAATCCATTTTTAAGAAGGCCCCATTAGCATATACTAGTAAATGCTGGTTTTGTTCAAAAAAGCACAAGCAGTGCTAACTGCTGAACCACTGAATCTGAAATTCACACACAGAGAAATTAGCTGTTGGAACTCTAAAATACCTATGCCCCCTTCGACAGAAGTTAACTCCTATTTTCCCTTGACAAACACAATATATGTGCATACACGAGTATGCTTAGTCTGGATGCTCCTAATAAACAGTTAATCTGATTTAAAGTAGACGGTCTTTTTTCTTTAAATTACTTTGACATACCTAAGGAATTGGACATATATAAATCCCAATACAAATAAACAGTATCCAGTACTAAGCTCTTAAAACCCAGCTTTATGACAGAAATGTGAAGACGGACTCTTCAACAAGGGCAAGGCTTAGCGGCATTACAATAGATAAAGACTGAGCATTGTTCAACATGATTTTCTTCCTTCTCGATGGCATCTCCAGCTGTCCTGTAACATTTGTTACTCAAAGACTCTTTCCTTTGAAACTGCAGTTGCTGTTACCGTTGTCATTAAATCTTTAAAGAAAAAATACAAGCTCCTACTGCTGCTCTCTCCCTATGAAGCAGCGAGTGAACAGAGATGAGCCAACACTTATTAAGTATAAGCAAAGCTTTCACGATGCCCTGCAGAAATAAATAGGATGTCTCCAAGACACATAAAGGTACTGTTAATAACAAAGCCAAAATTTTGGTATGGAAAACCTACCTTAGGAGAATAAGAAAGCTCCCTCGATGTGGGAATAGCTGACATGTTCTCACTCATGCTTGTTTCCGTCTTTGGCAAAAGGCTTGGTGGTTCAGGAGCCTTCCTTTTCATCTTCTTTTCTGGTTCTTGCAGCGGAGCAACTTTAATTAAAGCAGGACTGGATTTTGGTTCATAAAATGGATTTGATCTATTAAAAGAAGGGAAACATGTTTCTTTGCTATCTCCTTGGAATTCAAGATGAAAACAAGACCTGTTAAGAGAAGTCAATGACTGAAATGCTTTTATTATCTGACATAAGATTCTATTTGTCTTTACATGCTTTGAGATAATATTTTTTTGCATGATTGAAAGAGTGAGCAACAACAGTTAAAACTGCATTTCTAGAAATCTCATCAAGTAAATAGCAGAAATGTTATCAGTTGCATAAAGGTAACTCTTCAATTATCTGTAGCTATCTATCAAAGAATGATACCAGCAATTTGTGTCCTGCTAAGGATGCTTACAGGAATCTTGCACTGAATGATTTCATTCGTAGTATTTGCTTTTTTACATTTTGCAATCCAAAACTGGGTGCTTAATTATAAAACTGATACATTAATTAATTTCTCTCGAGTCCATCCTTCCTTGGCAAGATACATTTATCCTATATCTCAGACTATGTTTATGTAAGGAAGTCAATGCAATTGCCAAAGCTCGATCTGCATACAGATATATAAGCTTAACTCACCACGACAAATAACCTCAGTCCCTTGAATTCAACCCCAGATGGAAACAATAATGGACACAGCACCAGATGAGAGCCTGCCTCGCTAGATCCATTCACAAATTGATTCTCCAGAGAAGAGTCAGGAGCTTGTGAACACCCTTTTTAAAGAACTACAACAGCCAAATTTGGGCACAAGTGGAAACCCGACTACTCATCCAGTTTCTTTTCACATCACACCAAACTTCTCTCAGTTCTGTGTCCTTTTAGTATGAAAATACATCTTTCAGTCTCAGGGACTGATTTTAGGGTTTATTTTAATGTAGTTTACCGCCATCCTGTTTTTACTGAGAAAAAGCAAGCACTGATACATTAATTAATAGAAAGTAACTCTACTTCTAAAAGGCACACAAGAAAAGCCTGGGCTTAAAACCTCTGGACCTTTCTGAAAATCTGCCATGACTTGTTAGAGAGGAAGAGATCTAGATCCAGATACCAACAGGAAAGGAAAGACTAACACTAAAATAACTCATCTACTGGCTGAAGGCAACTTTCAGGTGTTCCCACTTTGCCGCCCATCAAACATGAAGTGCAATCCAAACTGAAGGCAACACCAAAACACCAAGTTAAATGGAGGGGGATGGGTGTTTTCTCTGGGGGACAGTGGAGAAAGAAGGAGGTACAGGCTGAAGCAGAGAAGGCATCGAGTTGTCAGGAGCTCTGATTTAGCCAACAGCCCAGCTCCACTGTCTTCAGACACCAGGAAGTTCAAAGGGAGGTGAAAACAAAGAAAAAAGAGATAAAGGCTGAAGAACAATGAGTTCTATGGAAGAGCACAAGGTTTTCTTCAGTTCAAAGTAACTCTACTTCTAATACCCAACAGACACGGCATGTTTAGCAGAGAAGTCATTTACCTCCATGCACTCGGAATTAGAAAAGTCGATCTATAAGCTGTTAAAAGGAATTTGGTGCAAGAAAAAAAAAACTACATCAAAGTAAAACGCTTGGAAGAACAATCTTTTTAATTTTTGTGCTGTGGGACTGTCTGTGCTGTATGCATAATCTTGAAGAACTGACCCGTACTGCAGGCACCAGGAGAAGGGCTAAAGAACCCAAGCAACAGTCTTTTTTTCCCCAGAGAAGAACTTGCTTGAAAGCCAGGCTCAACAGTCATACTTTGGTCATAGCATAGACGGAACACACACACACTATTTGCCCCCTTCCCCTCTTCACTGCTTTTAATTAGTCTTACAAATACTTAGATTTTTGAAGAAACAATTCTAATGCAGAAGAAACAACAACCCTGGTGCTTGCCCAAAGAGGCTACAAATTTGGATGTCACTGGAGACTGACAGACGCAGCAGAGTCTGGTCCAACAGCTCCTCCTTGGCTGCACTGGGAACTAAGCACGGGAAAAGTCTGGCCCAGAAAAGCCTTAGTTGAAAAACATTAAAGCACTTTCCTCTGAGGTTGGCTTCCACACTTTTTGATTCAGCAAAGCTATCTAATTGATCCACACAATATGATTTGCCTAAAAAGACACTGAACTGTCCTCCATAAAATTAAAAAAAACCCTGAACCTGACAAACTACCTGGCTTTAATCTACCACTGGCAGCGTGGCGGCTCTTTCCAATTAGACGATATTATTCTCAGCCATGCAATGATTAATGAGATAAGAAGCCACAGAGCCAAATAATACCTGAAAGCAAGTTTTATTCTGACCAATTGACAAATTATTTTGATCAGCGATACTGGTTAATTGGGGAAAAAAAAAATCAATATTTTATTGAGGAGGAAAAACAAAGGTGTCAGTGTGGTAGCGTTAAATGATCAGGCAATATTCTCAAACAGAAGTACTAGGGCTGAAAGCACTATGCTTTAAGCAGTTGTGGGCTAGGCTATTTTCAAATAATTAAAACTTAACTTAGCAAGGTGTGCTGTCTTTTATTAACAGGTAGCCACCTCCCATTCTGATTTTAATGTATCGAATTCAAAAAGGCAAAAGCAGAATTTTACACTGAAATTATAATGCCTGAAACTAACAAAAGGAAAACGTGTTCCTTATCTCTGGCTGGGGATGAGAAATGAGCCAATGGAAGTACATTCTGAGAGTGCAGTTTTACAGCAGAATATGAGAGCTGGATCATCTAAGGCCCTCTGTACCACGCAGCACCTCCTTATGCTTCTGCTTGTGACTACACTTTGCCTAGGTGTGTTGCAAAATCTTACATGATCTTCAGAAGCACTAGCGAAATGTGTCTCAATTAAGGCAATTACTCAAGGTGAATCCTTCAGGGAGGTACAATGAGGGTAAGCACCTTTTCCAAGATTACACCGAGAGGCTGTTACAAAACTGGAGTCAGAGTTCAGTTCTTGGGGCACTTTGTGCAAGCTCTGAGTCCAGAATGAGAACTTGGGCTCTGCCAGAGGTGAGTGGGACAAGTGTCCTGATGCCAACCCATATGTCCGTGCTCCCACCACACAAAACCCAAGAGGCAAACACCAAGCGGTGCATCAAATAAAATCCTGCTTAAGATGCAGGGATAAAAATACATTGCATTTCCTGAGAGACAGTAAATGTCTTTCAGGAGCCTTTCTGTTTCTTACACCTTCCATCCATCAGGTTCAGAAACACTCCTGGGGAAAGGACTGGCGGCAGTCAAAAATTATTAAAAACTACCCAAACCAAACCAAACTAAACCCCAGGATGTTAGGAGAGAGGTTGAAAGTAATACGCAAAGTGTTCTAATGCCGTGATATGACTCGGTTTTTCAGCCTCGTCTCAAATCCACTGCTCAGGCCAAGTCAACACATCTTAAAATAGATACACAGCAGAAGAAATAACAGGGTCCAGAGACGTATGGTGAAAATGATTAGAGAGATGAAGAGACTTCTGTATGAAGAGAGATTGATAAAGTTAGCACCATTTAACTCAGACAAGCGACATGTAACAGTGAACACGAGAACAGCAACTGCTCACGGCAGATAAATCCAACACTGCTAATTGCTGTTTTGATAAGCCAGCAGAAGAGACCACGTATGGGACTGGAAAGGTAACTTATTTACAACCAATAATAGGAAACACATTTCATATATGATCTTGTTTTCTTGTGGAACTCTCTGCCAGAAATTGGCACTGAAGCCTAGACTTAACAGGATTTGGAAGAAGATTAGCCACTTATGTACAAAAGCATTGATATTCACATTAGATAAGAAACAATACACATCTGGATACAAATCCTCATGACTTAGGGCACACAAAAACTACCAGCTGCACTGCCTTTGGAAATCTTTCCTTCGGTGCTCACCATACCATACTCTAGCAGAAACTTTCTCCTGAAAAATTTGAAAATTAATGATATGAGGTAAGGTGTATTAGTGCTTGTGGGCATGAGCATCACAAGTCCTGTGTTCCTAGGCTGGAGTTTTATTATTACACCTATTCCTCCAGAGTGTTTCAATATAAAGACTCAAAGGTTCTCCCCATCACACTTCTACCCAACACACTTAACAAATGGTCTCCCCATCCTTTTCAGTGAAGTGGCTCCTGTGACCCAGGAGAAGAATGTGAAGAAGACTTGTAGGTTCAGGACATAAAAATGTATGTAAAAGATATAAAAATCTATTTTACATTGGTTTTTAGGTCCTCATCCTTTAATCTTTCCATGGGATGACATTTTTATAATGAAAACACGGATCAAATCACCAGACTGTGCTCTGAAGACAGAGGAGGCAGTGCCCTGATGAAAGGAGCCAGCAGAGACATGATTCCCTCAGTGCCCTTTTTCCTTTCTCTTCTCTTCTCTCCCCCTCCCCACAACAAAAACCAACCAAAAATCCATGGCCACAGAGCTTTAAAACGGATAAAACCCTGCAGGGTCCTTTATACATTTCTATTAGAGTTCATGGGAATCCCTCAGTTTCCTAGAACACAGCTAGAAACAGCGAAACACAAAGATGATGATATGGCACTTGCATTAATATTAAATATGAAAGCAATGCAAATGTCATGCCATGATAAATCTCAATTGCAGATGTTGTCTGTAAAATTGCTTGCATGTAATCACCACGAACTGTCTCATGAGTGGCGTGGCTGGTGACTAACAACCACAAACAAGGAGTAAGGACATCCCTCCAAGCCTCCCAAGCTGCACGGCTATTGCAAGCAGCTCTCACTCCTCATCAAGTTTCTGTGTGATAACACATAGCAGTTAGTGTGAGTTTATACAAGTTTTATATGTGTTTATGATAAAAGAAACAACCTAAGAAAGTGTGTATGGTGTTCTTTCCCATACAGAGATTCAGTTCTCTCAAAAACATGCTATGCGGACTGCAAAACACTCTTCCTTATTACATACTGCACCAATATGAAACAAACTCTCCATTATCATCACCAAAAATTATTTTATGTAGTAAAAATAATGAAAAAAGGACAGGAAGGACCAAGCTCTGCTGCTCCTTAAGTTTTGGCTCATTTGCAATTGTCAGGACACAAAGTGCGGAAAAGGTATCCCCAGCCTCGCTCCCTTATCAAGTAATTAGTGATCAGTGAGGCAAAGCCAGGTTTCCTAAGGGCTCTGGTTCAGCCAAATGGCGTGGCTCGGGGGGACGGTGTCTGCTGCTGCTGAGCTAAGGAGGTGATTAAGGATCACCACAGTTGAACCCAGGACACCACCAAGAATCCCACTAATGCTCCCAAAGCCGCTGGAAGGTGAAGAATCATACTCACTCATCTAGCTCTTCCTCTTCAGCTTTGGAGGTATCTGCATAGAGGTATTTGCTCATATCCACCGGTCTGAGGTTTTTCCTTTTTGCAGGTTGTGGAGGAGAATCCCTTACAGTTACAAACGGCTCTGGCTCAGGATCTGGCTCATCGAAGGGGTTCAAGTACTCTGGGGCCTCGTCATCCTTGAAGGGATTGTAACTGTCCGTGTAGAAACTTTCTTCTGGCTTTGAAGACGAAGCGATTTCAGTGTCTGGTTCTACCAAACAACAGAAAAACATCATTAAACAGATTTAGCATAGAAAAAAAGGTAAAACATTTGATCAGGCCTTTCTGTTTTGAAGGCTAATGAAAAGGCCTGCTTCCCGACTCTCAATACATACAGCTGTAGCCCTAGATGAAATATCACACTTTATTTATTTACTGTGTAACCTTGTTTATTCAAAAAATAGGTCTTTCAAAAGGTCATTTCATCTAAAGTATATTGAATAGGTTTCATTTTCTCACTTACTAAAGCTCTTTCCATCTAATTAGCTATTAGTTTCCTTATTTGTCACATAAATGGTATTTTTAAAACATTTTCCCAAGCTATCAGACAATCTGTATCTTAACAAAATGTTCATAATTATTTATTGGAGTTTTTTAATGAAGAAAAAAGATACCCTGCATTTTATAATAAAATTACTTTTAGTGGATATTAAAAATGGTGATAGCAAGTAGGTGCTCTTTTCATTTCTTAAAATGACTGAACTAAAAATCAGTTATTCGGTATGATCAGTAATTGTATTTCAAAACATACATATTTTCACCACTAACTGCTCCTGTTAACAATACACAGTCGCACAGTAAAAAATGAATTTAAATTAACCCTGGAGAGACAGATAATCAAATTACTCGTCTATTATTTGGACTGCACAACAAAAAGTTATTAGGACCCTGAAGCTGCACGAAGTTCTTTAGAGTAACAGACACCACAGAAAGAACATTACACAAAAGCAAATGGCTGCTGGATATTGGGTAACATAAATGGCCATACAGCAACACAACAATAAACACTCTCAGTAACGTTAATCTGACTCTTCCTGCAGCACCAAATGATCAGAAGCTCAGCTCAATACTGGATTTGATCTGCTTTCAAAATCTAGCAACTTCAATACAGTGTTATTAAAACTTGATTTTCGATAACCACTCCCATGTTATTCTTAACAAAAGGTGTTTCTTTTTCAGATGTATGGTAACTAAATGGGAGAAAGCATACTTTTTAGCTTTAAAAGAAAAATTGAAAGCTATTTGGTAGGAAGGCTCTAAAGACGGAAAAGATGGAGTTCCAAGAAGTACGTTTGGGAAGACAAAATCACTAGTTACATAACTAAAAAAGGGAAGGGACAGAGAAAGAAGTAGCACTGTTGTTACTTGGTCTTGGAGAGGTGACGCACTGAAGTTGCTAATCCTGGTGAATTGCCACAAAATGTAAGTGGACACGGACCTGCTGGAGCAGAGCCAGCAAAGGGCCTCAGAGATGCTGTAAGGGCTGAACCCCTCTGCTGTGAGGACAGGCTGAGAGAGTTTGGGGGTATTCAGCCTGGAGAACAGAACGCTCCAAGGGGAACTTTAGTCCTTCTCAGAACAATTGAAATCTTCCAGGGACTGGAAAGGTTTCATTTTAGGAAGAACTTCATATTTCTACTGCTCTTCTTCTTGGCTCTTCACATTTGAATCGCAAAGACTATGTCAGCATATTGTCCTCTATACTATTTCTAAGGGTCTGTTTACGAAGTGATGGGTCCTTTGTCTATGGTCAGAAAGTAGAAACCAAATGGATTTCTCTGGAATAACGGAAAAAAAGAATCAAAAATCTTACTTAGGCCCAATGTGGACTCTCGGGAGATAAATCATTCATCCAAGATTGAAGGTGAGCACAGCTGGATGAAACAAATTAAAATTGTACTTTGCCAGACAACACTGGAGTTTTTAACTGGTAGACACACAACTGCACCCAGTGCTTATGAGTATGGGTTTGTCTATGGTGATTATTCAGAAAATTATATTAAAAAAATCCAAGTGAGGACTCTTCCTCACAATCCAGTTTCTTATTTCTTCAGCAACCTGGTCCAAATTAACATTAGAAAGTAACATATAGAGTACACATCTGTCTATCATGAAACTCACAAATTCTTTTAACTTCAAATTCAGAGTACAGCTATCACTGTTTCAAGTCATAAATTGGAGTCAAAAAGAAGACTGAGAAAAAACTGTAAATCAGACACTGTGCTGAAATGGGATGAGTTGAAGGTAAAGTGAGATCACAAGAAGCTATTATTACGCTTAATGGTCAGTCTTTACACTATCAAAATGTGTTCTAAAAAGAACTAATTAATCTAAACCCTTGTGAGTAACAGTAAAAAAAACCAAATAATCAGGGTTGCAATAATACTCTTAGCTAAACCTAAAAAAGAGGTTCTGTTTCTGTTTAAACTTGTTAAGCCTCATCTAAATGTCATGAAGCAACATTTCAGCTGTGGCAGTCTATGGGAGATGGGCATACCGACAAACTCCTGCCAGATAAATCAGGGTGTGTGTTCGTAGGATGACAGCTGTAGTGGATAGTGACTGGCCCCTTCCTCTTGACACCCACCCTTTAAGTATTTATAGGTGTTGATCGAATCCCCCCTCAGTCTTCTCTGCATGCAGGATCACTGCACCTGCACGTGAATCTGCTGACAAATACGCATTATCATATCTGAGCAAAATCTGTTGATAACTGACAAGCAGCATTCAAACAAATATTACTAGAAGGAATGTCAGTAATATTTCCTGAAGTTAAAAACATTCAGGGAAACAACCTTTTAAAACTACACTATAAGCTTTTATTTCCAAGTTGCTTTTAAATGTCTCCTGGAAATGACAAGGTAAATGCTTGTTTAAATGTGATAAACTTCAAGGGGCAATGCAAATGGTTTTTGAAATTCTCTCTATTTCAGCACTGTGGATGGACTGCTGTAACTTATTCACTGGCTCAACAGTAACTTTGGATTTGGCCTTAGCTGCCCAGCATTGCGCATCAGCGCTCAGAGACCTCTGCCTTATTATTCATGAAAAAATTTCACAAAATCCTACACACAGGCTCCAATTCAAAGAGCTTCTAAAAGTATAATTTTCAAAACACTTTCACAGGCAGGATTTTGCAGAAGCTCAACTACAGCCCTACTTGGCTACTCCTTCTTTCTCCTCCAACATATTGGGGTTTCTTTCCTGTTTGCCTCCCTTGATGTCCACACCTGAAGCCAAATCCAACCAGACCCATCCTGAGGAGTCTCCAAAACCCTTCCGGACTAGCTCCTACATCAAATCTACCCCTTCTCTATAGCAAATGAAATGGCTGGGGTGGTGACTCAACAACACTGCTCCTCAAGCTGCAGCTGCCACTACCTTATCTGTGACAAAGACACTTGTATTTTCTCAAGCATCTAATGATGTTGGGAAGTGCATGGGGGGGTGGAGGTGGAGCTGAACATACAACAGCTTAAAAAGGGCTTATTTCTCTCTTCAAGCCAATTTTACACTAAGGAGTCAACACAGATTCCCATTTCCCTCTAATTGTTAATCTCACAGAATCACAGAATGATATGGGGTTAGAAGGAACCTCTGGAGATCATCTAGTCCAATCCCCCCTGCCAGAGCAGGTAGCAGGTCCACCTAGAACAGGTTACACAGGAACGTGTCCAGGTGGGTTTAGAATGTCTCCAGAGATGGAGACTCCACCACCTCTCTGGGCAGCCTCTGCCAGTGTTCTGACACCCCCAAAGTGAAGAAGTTCCTCCTCATGTTTAGATGGAACTTCTTATGTTCAAGTTCATGCCCGTTTCCTCTTGTTCTGTCAATCACAGCTGAAAGCACAGGACTCCAGTCTCTACTTGAACTAATGTTTTTAATTGCAGTTCTCTACACCAATATATATTAAAAAAGGAAAAAAAAAAAAAAGACGTGCAGTTTGGCACTCCAAGGGTCAAACACAAAATAATTTTGAACAGTTAAGTAATAAAGCCAGAGGGGTAGGAGTGACAAGAGAAGAGGTAGAAGTATTACTCCAGAAGAAGCACCAGCTGCTCTCGTGCCAGGTTCTGGAAACATTACTTGCCCTGACTCCACTGGGAGCAACTGCTAGCGATAGCAATCACTGCGGCACTACCTATCTGCACCATCAGCCTTCCAGTTCCCAGAGGATCTCCAAAAATCACCCTGCCCTGCAACCCACTTGCCTTTTGTAACACATATTGCAACACATGCCTTGGAACCAAACAAAACTCCCACCAAAACATTCTGCAGTGCCACTTTCCCTTGGCAAGGAGTGAAAGAACAAGCCACATGTTAAAGATATTTAGTGATGCCACTTGCTGCACTACCAGCAGGCACACAGTCACACTGGGATGGGAGCAGCCTAACGAAGAGCACCGCATGAAAATGTCACTTCCCAGTACTTCTAGAAAGCATGATGACTAGCATCCCTATCAACCAGCCATGATTCTCTATTGCTTTTATTAATACACCAGCAACACATTGCATTTCGTTAAGAAGGGACAGAGCAGACTTTTTTCCCTATATTGGTTCTTGTGCTGCTCTCCTTAGGGCTATCCTAGAAAGATCCTGGGGTTTGGTGATGTTGTAGCACTTGTGAGGTCTACGCACAGGGTAAAGAAACACTTTGTGTAAAGCAAATGCAGTTTTAAATGAAAGTGGGAGGCAGCACGAGAAAATAGTTACCCTCACATCTTGGGTACTGGAGGAAACTCATCCTGGTCATACACAAGTTTGAAATTTGCACTCCCCACCTAATTAAAAAAAATATCTGGAGCACTGAAAGTGTGCTGTAGTTTTCTATTTGAATTTGTTGCAAAAGTTAGCTTCCACCAGTAAAATATTTTGCAAAAAATTAACAGATTTTAGAGTTCTGTTGTAACATGACTAAAAGGCAGTCCTCCTATCATCATCTAGATATTGTCTGGCATAAAGCTGTAGAGATATATTGTTCGAACAGATTTTTTATTTCCCACATTCCTAACATCTGGCTGACCTACTAGATACAGTGAGAATAAACCTCAATTCAACGTGTCAACGGAGAGACAGACTGAAAGGCTTTGTTTCCACAGCTGAATAATTTTTTGAGGCAAGTTGTTCATACACATGTTCAACTCCACTGTGCACATGAGATCATTTCTACTAAGGACTTCGTAAACCCCAGCAGCATCCACAGCCAGTTGAGAACCCTCTGCCAATCACTGCACCCACAGTGCACACGTGGGTGCCGGGAGTGCTCACGCCTTTCCCCACCCCACATTCCCAGGGTTAGGTGATTATGGGATTAGGAAGATACAGAGGGAAAGCAGCTGGTCTGTGAACAGGCACAAGAAATATCTGTCTAGGAAACAAGCACCTACTGGCAAGCAATCCTCCCTTCTCTCTGAGTGACTGTCAGTACACAAGGATTCATATCCTGGTGACTCCAAGCATGCTTTCACTAAGCACACAGGTTACTGGATGGACATGAATATCCCTGGAAAATCTCTGCCAAACAGCACCTCGTGCCTCCCAGCATCTGATGGTCAAGTTCCAGGGAAAGAGGGCTGCGGGTAGCTGCTCTGCACATCTCGGGGTAAATAAGTAACAAATTCTGCAGGGAGACTCTGAACTTTCACAAAGTCTAAATTCAAGACTTTGCCTTGTCCAGATCAAAAGATAAAGCAGACTAACAGGCAGTGAATAGAAAAATACTTCATCCCTGCATGCATAAAAGGTTAATCTCTTGATTTAAGTAGATCACAAGACAAGTGCAACAGGTAACGTGACTCTTGAAGCCTGAAGGAAGAAGTCTGCCTTAAACTCCTCAACCTCTGTCATGCTCCCAAGCTCCTGGGGTGGCCACGAAAAAGGTCATGTTCACTTAAGGATGCAAAAACAAATGGGCATATTCTCAAAGAGCTTCCTAAAAAGCGATGCCAGCAATGAAAAGTCTCAAAGTAGAAGAAATGTCCTAAACCATACGGGAATATATCTGTGAACAAATGGGAAACAAAGAGGGCAGACTTCTGCTGTAGGGCTCCAGAGTGAGAAGAGCTCCAATACTGCGTAGCTTCAAAACGTAGTCCAAACCCAAGGGAAATCTCCCCGAAACCAGTAAGGCCTAGGTGCTCCCTGCATAGAGACAATTAGCCACAAACATACACAGCAGATTCCTACTGCTGCTGAAGACTGGAACTGTCCTACTTAATTTGTCTCAGCACTGTTTCCACCCCACCTCAACCTTCTGTGAAGGAAGACGACTGGAGGAAAGGCATGTGTCAAGGCTAAGCAAGGGAGAAGGAACACAACCAATGCCCTTTACAGGGACAAGACAGCTCTGGAGTGGAGGAGCCAGCAGTTGTCAGAGGTGTCTGAGGTGACTAGAGGAATCCCTGGGCAGCCACTATGATAAAGTAGAAGCTTTAAAAATGCCACACATTTAAAAATGTCCCACTCTCGGTCCCACAGCCTGAGACGCCTCAGATCTTCCACTGGGTTCAGTGCTCTGGACAGACAAACTGCTGTCCCATGAACCTGACAGGAGTTCCTCTATCCCTCCCAAATAAAAAACACCTTATGACACAGTAGAAGGAATCTAGTGACACCCTGTTTATCAAAATTACTGTCGTGTTGTACGTTGACTGCTGTGTGATGGCAACAATGTGTGGGAGGAGTATTTAGTACACACACCCAACAGCCCAGCATCACTGCCCACAGCTGTACAGATGGGACTTCTCTGGGGACCCAACAATCCCTATATTCTGTGGACCGATGACCTGCTGCCTTCTGTCAGAGCAGGTTCTCTCTGGAAAGGAAAGAGAAGCTGGGTTTGGAAAACAGCAGTTTACATAGGTCTGGACTTGTAGGGCTCCCTCCAGGGAGAAGGGCGCTCCTCTTTCTAGAGCATGGAAGGAAGGAAGGAATAGATGCTCAATGTCTTAGAGAAAGTTGTAGTACCAGGAACATATCCCATTTGTCTAAAATTCTCTGGTTCAGCTCTTAGAGGCAAATGCACGTAAGGATATGACTCAAAGGATAAATCTGTTTTCCTGTGGCAAGTGGATCGCAGCCAGTGCCACCTCAGTACTCCATGCAGTAACTGTATTTAATCAAAATAACATTTTTCATTTGTAGCCCCTCTCCCCCGCCCCCAAAATCATGTTTCATCAAGTGTTTGCAATTCAAAATGAATATGTAATACAAATATATTACCTTCTACATCAGGGTCTCCAAATGGATTTAATTCTGCTGTGTCAGGATCACCAAAAGGGTTTGTACTAGAGTTGGCCAGGTCTTGCTCCTCTTCATCCAGAAAATTAAGCTTATTGATAAGCTCTAGAAACAAGTTGGAATAATGTTTTAATATAGATACAAAGTGTTTATCTAAAATAGTTCAAGCTGAAAAAAACCCTGTATCAACCTCCCTTGACACATGGCACCAGGGTATGGCCCAAATTGCACAACTAAGCTAATGCACTTTACGTTACACCAACAAAGAAAGGTAAAAAAACATGAAATGAATGAAATTGATCATCATGAAATAGAAACGACTACTAAGAACGCCTTCTATTATCTTCATTAAATACATGTTACAGAATATCTAACAAGCTAAATGCAGCAATTTCATTTTGGTTGTTCACATACATGTTAACTATCAGCAGGAAATTCCAAGTTTTGGATGTAACGTGCACATAAAATCAGAGAGGGAAGATTTTTTCAAGTTAGAGAGGTCAAGTATTATTGACTAATGTTCTAGGCTTAGGCTCTGGGGTTTATTTTTGTAATTTTTTTTTTCTTGTTCATTATCAGATGGCAACAGAGCTACAGAGGAGCCAGGCTCTTTCTCTATCGTGTTTCTACCTGTTGGATGCACTACAAATTACTGCGAGTCATGCTGGGTGGAGGCAGAGAGATAAAACCCACAGCTGAACACAAGCAGGAGTCAAAAGGTAACAGGTAGCAGTAAATACAGACAATCAGAAACGGAAAGAAAGGTGGAAAGCTCATAGACCTTCAGAGGAACTGGCTGATTTAGCTGAAGGCATATTTGCTCGCTTTATGCAGTCATCTTGATCTTCATCTAAGCTGCTCAGAGCATTCAACTGGTTTACAATTTCTGTAAATAGAAGCCAGTCAAGACAAACGTAAGGCAGGGGCACGTAATGAAACAGAAGTGGAAGCAACACTGTTACTAGAAAGAGAGAGAGTGAGCGTAAAAGAGAAGACAGAGTTAATAAAATGAATACATTTCAAGTGAGTCCTTACAGTGACATACCTACAGCAAAGCATCCGTGTAAATGCTTCAGTGATCAATTAACAAGAAACTCAGTTAACAGACATAAACAAAACCTTGCCAGTAATTAGTTTTATGAGGATGAGTACGCAAATCAGTTAAAAACTTAGATGTACTAGATATAATTAGAAGACTTTTCCAGCTCATGAAGCAAACTTGTATTTTAAACCATTGTCAATCAACACAACAGCCCCAGAACAATTTACCTCCCCCCACATCCTTAAGGCTCCAGAAAGCGAATACATACACATGCATTTTATATATTTTAATTATGTATACACACATGCACTCTGACTATTCAAGTGTGACTGATTGTAAACATTAAATTCTGACCTGTGACAAGCTGAAGTTACCTGACAGTTCTAAACGCTATGGTCAGTATTGTGCTATGAGGATGCAATCTGAAGGTATGGATTGGATTGGATGAATTTGCCACTGGAATGCTATGCATGTAACAGCTCACTGTTTGGTAAAATCCTATTTCACCTTTTGTCCACAGTGTGAATTGCCATGAATTAATGATCTTTTAAAAATATTAAACGTAATGTTTAATTCTAGTCAAGTTGTCAATGCCCCTATAATTCCGTAAGGAAGGAAAGAAACAAAAACCAATGAGGTCTTAGTGGCTTCTGCTCCAAGGGGGAAAATTCCTCTCTGCCTCCCCTACCCCAAAGCAGCCCCACCCACCGCATCTGAGAAATGGAGTGCCCCTTGTAAAGGGGCATCTTGGAAAGACCTCGGGCAGGGGCTCCTGGTGAGAGGGGACCAGGTCCCTCCTCCTGACAGGAGAGCTACCAAGCTAGTGAGGGGTCTAGAGAACAAGTCTTATAAGTAAAGGCTGAGGGAACTGGGCATGTTTAGTTTGGAGAAGAGGAGGCTGAGGGGAGACCTCATTACCCTCTACAACTACCTGAAAGAAGGTTGTAGAGAGGTGAATGTTGGCCTCTTCTCTCAAGTGAATAATGACCAGAGGAAACTATCTACAGTTACGGCAGGGGAGATATAGATTAGATATTAGGAAGAATTACTTCACTGAGAGGGTGGTCAGGCACTGGAACGGTCTGCCCAGGGAGGCTGTGGAGTCACCATCCCTGGAGGTATTTAAGAAACATGTAGATGTGGCACTTCAGGGCATGCTCTAGTGCCCAAGATTGTTGGGTGTGGTGGTTGTTGTTGTGGTGGGTAGTTTTGGGTGTGGGTGGTGTTTTGTTGTTTTCTTTGTTTGTTTGTTTGTTTATGGTTGAACTCAATGATCTCCAAGGTTCCTGGCTGGCAAACAGGCAAGAGGAACCTGTGCAGGAGAGATGATCCCACTGGTTGAAGATCATTGCCCCTCTGACAGGCTTTTTCAATCTCCTGACATTTCCTAATGCAATAGCCGATGTCTTCTGGTGTCACCAGTGAAGTTAAAGCTATGTAGATGGCTTTACTGTACACTTCTCATGCCAACCATTCTTGGACTCCATTTAAACTTCAATTCTTTGTGCACACGGGAAGTTATTTCTCTGTAACTAACTTTTGTTCGCTGCTGTTGCATACTTGACTTTTTCTCACACGGCTTTTGTTTGGGGAAGCAAACTCTTCTCACTGCCTCTCGTACAGTAATCTTCATTCTACCAACTAGTCACAAGGAGCAAGATCTCAGAGTGAGGTGACAACTGAGTAGTATCAAGGCTGTCCCAACTCACGGCGGTGCCCGCAGCCATGCAGAGCACACACACACACAGCCCCAGCAGGGGCTACTTCTGTTTTTCCATGGGGCAGCACCTTCCCCAGCTGACAGCCTGACACAACTCTGCGTTCCGGGTCTTTGCAGGCAGCATGAAGAACCAAAAGCCAAAAGCAGAGTCCAGAACTTGACAATATTTCAGGCATATGGTTAAAAAAATATTTTCTTTTCCAAATTCACACTGCTTTGCAAAGATATGTCAATCTGCAAATTACCAAGTGAAATGATCTATCCTGCCAATATCTATCAGACATAAGTTGTGCTGGCAAAGCCACGGCAGCATTCCTCTTAACCACACCTCCAAAATGTTCCTGACCTTAATACAAGAATAAACTCAGCTGGGATCCCATTGACACCTGTCTACACAGGGTTAACTCACTTCCAGCAAACAAGACTAGTATCCTAAAAGATAATACCAAACCTGCTCCCAAACTCTTAACTTTCTTGGTACAAAAACATATATACACCTCCAAGATCTGAAAACTATACTTCTATCTTCTGGGAATTTTTAAGACTCAAGACACACAATGGAAAATACTTTGCTGTACTCATATAAAACAGAGTTGACCTTATAAAACACTAGTACAAACAAATTACTAGTTTAAAAGAGGCTGAGATGCTGACATGATTTACAATTTATTATGTCAACATGTGAAAAAAAACCAAAACAAAACAATTACAATTCAGTTTTTATTGTCAGAAATTAACAAATTAAGTTCAGAGCTTTAAAAAGAGGGAATTCTTTGATGTGGTCTGAATCACCTGGTCCCATCTGCCAACCTAAACACCTGTGTGCACTACAATGTTTCTCATTACAATATTAAATGGTTTATGTCATATTTGGGAGTGTGGAAGCAGTAGGTTGGAGATTTATGTCCTTTATTATCTTTTATAAATCTCATTATCTACAAAGGTATATTACCTTGTTCTACAAGTATGTCATATAAATCACTGGGGTGGTTTTTTTTCATTCTTCTCTCTTGCTCTTTTTTTTTTTTTTTTTTCTTTTTAAAGCAGCTTGGTGCTACTGAACAAAGAAGATTAAAGGTACCAGAAGTTCACACGGGAGATACAGTTGTGCAAATGGCAAGAAAGGGTTACGCATATTGCCCTCCAGAACCCTGCTCTTTAAATATACTGAGATTCACACTCCTGCAATAGGGAGCACGTGGGACTGCTGCTGAGTCCATGTGGAACCCCAGGACATTCCCCATGCATCAGGCTCCAGGTATCAATTAAAACATTAAAAGAAGCAATCCATTTGTTGCTACCCCAGTTTTGTGAGGTGTGAGCCACATTTCTTCAAGTGCATGAGAATACTTTGTCTTCAGCTGCAGACTAAGGGCAAGATAGTTCTGTGAGGTTTCAATTCATCTATATTGACAATGTAGAAGCAAAATATTTGAAACATATTTCATGGCTACAAACATAATTTTTAAGTTCACATAGAACAGAACAATCAGGTGGAGATAGAGCTTTTACACATGAAAAATTTAAACAAGAAATATTAGGAAGGACGGGCAAAAGTCTGAGAGGGACCCAGATTTTTTTTAAAATGAAAGTGGTGCTTTGAATGGAGAACATCTTTCAGTCTGATCGTAAGGTGAGTTGTAAGGCACCAGCTGGCACAGTGACCACACCAAGTACCACAGTGCTTTTGAGGTAGATCAGTACTGCACCCCTTATTTCAGAGCTGAAGAAACTGGAAGCACAGAGACTTACCCCAAGATAGTCACCACATCAAGGAAGAGAAGCAACATTTCCTAACTCTCCTGCACCACCTAGAGCCCTGTTCAGCAGGTCTCCCTCCTTCTCCTCACAGTGGGTAGATTTGTTCGTCTATAAAACTGTAACTTTAGGCCCAATAAAAAAAAATACTAACAGAGACAGCATCTGCGATAAAGATTTGCAGCACCTCCTGTAGCTGTGGCTTGAGAATGACAATGATTCAGTTACCAAGTCATCCAACGTTTCTGTGAGAAGGCTTTGAGTTAAAAGAAAGGTAATAATCCCCTCTGTTTTACTACTTGCACTTTACATTGTCAAAGCTGGCTTACAAATGCTAACCATATAACACTTCCCTGGTTCCCGTGAAGCAGTTACAGGCAGTATCCCCATTTTACCAGTGGGAAAGCAGGCACAGCGGTTTGCCGCAGGGGACTCTGAGTCAGCGCAGGCATTCTAGCCTGCTTGGCTGCCAACACCCCAGCACAGCGAGGGATGAGAAAATGTTGGGAGCATTCATAAGCTCTCAAAAGTTACCTTATGTAACTTCTTCAATTAACTTTATGAGATTCTATGAACAAGACTACTTTTTGAAAGAAACAGAGTACTAGACTACACCAGTTCTGTCCCATTTCCTTCTTTCTATATTTCTTCTTATATTTTTACAATGATTCCTACCTCTTTTTCCCTTGGTTCCTCAGCTCTTCTCCTTGTGTTTTAGTAGTTTTTCCCATTCATTATATTTATTAGAGGAGTCTGTCTACCGACAAAGAAATCAGTCTGGAATACATGTTGAAATAGATCCTTTACATTTTATTTATTACTGTTTACTTACTACCCTTTGTTCTCCCATTTGCTTGGGAAAAGACACGCGCTAATTCTCCTTCAACATCCCCCTCATCCCTGTCTTGGTCTAAAGTGGGAGAAGGTAGCCAGGCTAATGAAGCAACTCAGCTGTTGTAGCCAAGCCAAGAAGAAAAAGTCCTTCCATCACTCAGGTTCCCTTAGTGATGCATCTACAAAAAAACCCACCCCACCCCTCTGATCTTCTATCGTTAGGAAATAGCATCAGAACAGGCTGAACAATGGACAGACAGAGTGTGGTTCAGAATTATTTATTCCTTCTGCCTTTCAAGTAGAGAAGAGAAGGCTCTGGGGAGACCTTAGAGCCCCTTCCAGTCCCTAAAGAGGCTCCAGGAAAACTGGAGAGGGACTCTTGATCAGGGAGGGGAGCCATAGGAGGAGAAGTAATGGCTTCAAACTGAAAGAGGAGAGATTGAGATGAGATCTCAGGAAGAAATTCTTTGCTGTGAGGGTGGTGAGACCCTGGTCCAGGTTGCCCAGAGAAGCTGTGGCTGCCCCATCCCTGGAGGGGTTTAAGGCCAGGCTGGATGGGGCTTTGAGCAACCTGGTCTGGTGGGAGGTGTCCCTGCCTGTGGCACAGGGTTAGAACGAAATAACCTGTAAGGTCCCTTCCAACCCAAACAATTCTGTGATTCTATGATTGTAATGTTCGCTTAGAACAGATAATTTTGGCCTTTAGAACAGATGCAATTCGAGCTAGTGCCTTGTGTTGCACCTTAGACATTTACTCTTCCCCAGCTACCTCCAGGGGTGTTCACCACAGAGCCAGAGGACAGTGGACAGACTAGTCTAACCTACATCAGCTTTTTGCTTGTTCAGGAATTGTTTGTTGGCTTGTTCAGATGCTGAACACTGCCAAAATCAATAAAGTTGAGGAGCAAGATCTGCTGCTTTTCAACTACTGTCCTTCTGCCCCTGGGGTTTTCCATAGCAGTCAGTGCATGCAGGGTACTCATCACAGGAGGTTTTCCAGGTACTACTGGACCAGGTGCTGGATAATCTCATCCAGTCTCCCTTTCCCACACAAGATTGGACCACGTGACCTTTAGAGGTCCCTACTGTGATTCTATGGAATATGAATTAGGCACACCTAAATTAAACACTTCTGCACACTACTAGATATACTAAATACTAGAAATACCCAATACTAGATATAGACTTTATGTAGCCTCTCTTTTACGTGCCTTTCTCTTCCGACTATCAGATGGCCAGGAAGCATGGAAAAAACCATATTTGCATCCTTTCACAACACTGTATGTAACTAAGGAACAACTGCTTCTGGCTGAGACTTTTGATGGCAAGGAAAGCTTTTCCAGAAGCTTCGTTCCAGAAGAGATGGAACTGTGTTTCGTAATGTTGACCCAACACTCGTTGGAATTTTCAATAACAGATCTGACAATTCACTTTTTGTCCAGGATGGTCTTCCCCACCTTAGCGAAGGATCCTATTATTTCAACAGGCTTTTTTAGAGAGCACTGGCAGACATGAGGGCTGGCACAATTAAGTTCATTTGTCTTTTTCCTGATTCTTTTACAACCAGAGTCCCTGCAGAGCTTGTCTGGAGCAGCACTACGTAACAATCTCTACCAACAATTTAACACCATCGCATCCTGAGCCCATGTGCATCGATTAGTTCAGCTATCCTGGCCTCACTATGCACTTTCATCAGTAAGCAATTCAAAGTGTGGTTATACTATCTCACTTCAAACAACCTTACAACCAAATTCTGTTGAAAGTCCTTTAACAGTCTCCCGATTCCATTTCCACAAGACCCCCCCAACCAAAAGGCAGAATTACCATGTTATTGAGCAGATCCTCAGCACCCACCCACAGCACAACTCATTTCGCAGTTATTCTCACAAACTATCTTCATTATCTCACTTCAGCTCATCCTCTTGCCTTCTCATTCACTGACCCTTTCCCTCTGTCATTTTACTCTTCTGTTCACACTGGTTCTTTGTCTCCCTAAAATGCTAAATCCTTACTGAGTGCATTCTCTCCTAAAAACAGGATACAAACACACGCACACAGATGAAGGCTCTTAAATTCACGGATATTAAAATTTGTTGAGTTATGGGTAGGTCCCTCTTCAAACTACCTAAATTTTGTTTTACTTTGCATTTCCAAATATTAATTAAATAAGTATCATAAGTATAAAATCCATGGAGCATAGCTTACAATTAGCAAAGAGAACTATATTATACCCTCCCTGTGGCAAAACCAACCTGTAATTTTTGCAGCCTTTTCCTCTTGATTCACTCTGTTTTCTTCATCTTCTTCATTATCTTCCTCAAAATCATCTAGATTTCCAATATCAGCTTGTTTCATGCTCATCAGACTAGCCAGGCTTTGCATGTCTTCATCCCTAAACAACAAATTCCAAAGTAGGCATTAAAATGCAGTCTTGTTAAGATCATATCTGACCCTGCTGCATGATTAATTATCCTTTAAGTACATCTATGACTTTTTTTCTTCAGGGAGGTCTCTGATCTCAGATCTGATCTTAAGTATAGGGAAAGAAAAAAATGAATTCACTTATATATATTAATTTCTATAGGGAAAGTTTTCTATTGACAAAATTCTGAAGGGTGAAACCAGTCCTGCTGTGCATTAAGAGTCAATTTATCAATTGCTTCTCAAAATTTTGAACCAGTTCAGAAATGCCACTAAAAACATATCTGGTCTCCTTTGGCTGAAGTGAAAATGCTCAGTCAGAACTATTGTCTGAATGCTGCACATGACACCTATCGCCACATTCATTCATTCAGCACTGAATTCATCAACAAGATAAAAAACCACTGCATATCAGTGGCCAATTTCAATTCTTGTTTGACTCTATCTCATCTATATATATCTTTGACATAACTGTACCTTTCATATCAAATATATGTTTGATGAAAACATGACAGCAGGCAAAGATTCAGAGAAATGGATGGTCTACATTTGTTTCATAAATAAACCAAGACTTTGAAGTACATTATGTCATTCTTGTAGCAACAAGTCTTACCTCTTCTTTTGAAAAAACATTTCAACAGACTTGTTGGGATTAATCACATTTTTTTAAGCTCCTTACAGTAAGAGAGACTGAGAATTGCCTGGTCAGGGAGCACCTCTGCTGAAAATGTTCTGGGAATGCTGGTGGAGACTAAGATCAAGGAGAGTGGGCACCATGCCCTGGTGTGCCGAGAGGAGGCACACCAATGCATCCTGAGATGCATTCAAACAAGATCACAACCAGTAGACTGAAGGAAGTCACAACTCCCATTTACTTGGAGGTTGTTGGACCACATGTAGAGTATTTCGCCCAGTGCTGGATCCCACAGTAAAGACGTGTGGCTAAACTGGTGCAGGGTCATTGGAGGGCCACGGAGGTGGTTGGGGACTGGAGCACTTGCCCTACAAAGAGAGGCTGATGGATATGGACTTGTTGAGCCTCAAGAAGAGGTGGTCAAGGTGGTAGGAAGGACCTTTGAAAGGAGTTAGCAGCAGCCTGCCAGCACCTACCAGGATGTTGCTGAGAAGACAGTGGTAGCAGGCACAAGGATGACAGACACTGAATGTAGACTGAAACCAGAGAGGTTCTGACCTGATGTGTGAACAAAGTTGGAACACTTATCAACAAGCAGTGGGATGGGCTGACTAGAGGGGTGTGTATTCTCCATTCCATGAGGGTTTTCAGGCCTCAGTGAGCTAAAGCCCAGAGCAAACTGGTCTGATCCCACAGCTTCCTGCTTTAAGCCAGAGGTTGGACAATCTACCTCTACAGGTCCCTTCCAATCCAAATTATTTTATCTTCTTCAAATTGATCATGACAAAACAAGATGCACAGATTATGTGCTTAGCAATACCAAGCAAACTATACACATTATTTTAAAGGTGCCACTTGCAGGAATAAAAACGACATACTAATCACGTCTCAAATCCGCACAGAAACACAGAGGCACTTAACATATGGGATTAAATGCAATGATTTAACATGTTAAAATCACAAATTGTTTGGGGCAATCATTTGCTATTCTGTGTTCAACATAATCAGCACTTCAGAGCCCACAGTTACATAGGACAACTAAGTACTTCTATAATATAAAAACTATTAATAATAAATATAAAATAAGTAACTATCAAGAAGTCAGAAAGACGAAGCTGGTAAAGGGTCTGGAGCACAAGTCTCCTGAGGAGCAGCTGAGGGAGCTGGGTGTGTTCAGCCTGGAGAAAAGGAGGCTGAGGGGAGACCTTCTTGCTCTCTACAAGTCTCTGGAAGGAGGGTGTAACCAGCGGAGGCCGGTCTCTTCTCTCGAGANTTGCCCTACAAAGAGAGGCTGATGGATATGGACTTGTTGAGCCTCAAGAAGAGGTGGTCAAGGTGGTAGGAAGGACCTTTGAAAGGAGTTAGCAGCAGCCTGCCAGCACCTACCAGGATGTTGCTGAGAAGACAGTGGTAGCAGGCACAAGGATGACAGACACTGAATGTAGACTGAAACCGGAGAGGTTCTGACCTGATGTGTGAACAAAGTTGGAACACTTATCAACAAGCAGTGGGATGGGCTGACTAGAGGGGTGTGTATTCTCCATTCCATGAGGGTTTTCAGGCCTCAGTGAGCTAAAGCCCAGAGCAAACTGGTCTGATCCCACAGCTTCCTGCTTTAAGCCAGAGGTTGGACAATCTACCTCTACAGGTCCCTTCCAATCCAAATTATTTTATCTTCTTCAAATTGATCATGACAAAACAAGATGCACAGATTATGTGCTTAGCAATACCAAGCAAACTATACACATTATTTTAAAGGTGCCACTTGCAGGAATAAAAACGACATACTAATCACGTCTCAAATCCGCACAGAAACACAGAGGCACTTAACGTATGGGATTAAATGCAATGATTTAACATGTTAAAATCACAAATTGTTTGGGGCAATCATTTGCTATTCTGTGTTCAACATAATCAGCACTTCAGAGCCCACAGTTACATAGGACAACTAAGTACTTCTATAATATAAAAACTATTAATAATAAATATAAAATAAGTAACTATCAAGAAGTCAGAAAGACGAAGCTGGTAAAGGGTCTGGAGCACAAGTCTCCTGAGGAGCAGCTGAGGGAGCTGGGTGTGTTCAGCCTGGAGAAAAGGAGGCTGAGGGGAGACCTTCTTGCTCTCTACAAGTCTCTGGAAGGAGGGTGTAACCAGCGGAGGCCGGTCTCTTCTCTCGAGAAACAGGCGACAGGACAAGAGAAAACAGGCCTCAATTTGCCCTAGGGGAGGTTTAGGATGGATATTAGGAAAAATATCTTCACCAAAAGGTTTGTCAAGCCTTGGAGCAGGCTGCTCAGGAAAATTGTCATCCCTAGAGGTATTTAAAAGACATGTAGATGTGGTGCTGAGGGACATGGGATAGTGGTGTATTTGGCAGTGTTGGGTTAGCAGTTGAGCTTGATCATCTTAAAGGTCTTTTCCAGCCTAAATGGCTCTATGAGTCTCATATTCCCATATTCTAGTGATAGAAAGGAAAAGCAATACAGGATGATTGACAAATGATCCATCCTCCAGCTACATGAAGTTGTCAACACCTGACATTCTGAATCTGACAGAAACAACAGCAGAGGTTATAGGACCTGCAAAAATATCCTGTATATGGAGCTCCCCAAGGCTGTTGAAATAAGAGATTGAACAAGGTGAGTGAGTAAGGGGAGTGGCAATCAGCACCCAAAACTTCACTTCTATCTCCACCCTCTCTCACCTTGCCACTTGTTTTGTCCTCCTTTCATTCTTTGAGAAATAGAATCAGGCAATGCAGAAATAAATTCTCCTTCCCACATTTCCCTTGCAGTCTGCTAAGGCCATTGTTGGACAAAGAAACACATGCACACAAATGTACACTTGCTGATTTCAAACCTGTTAAGCTGCTGTTATTTAAAATACCTAATGGCAGAGGACAAGCTGTTTGACTTTGAAGAACACAAGACTAAAATCAGAGTGAGAAACAACTTGTACTCAGCTAAGAAACTAAGCATGGCAGGAATGATAGGTATGCTGAAGGATACTCTCAAATTCTGCCATTCTACACAGAAAAAGCTTTTTAACCAAAGAATTCTTTGAAAAGCAACACAAAGCAAGCTATCTGGTCAATAAAAAACCAAACCCACAAAACTTACGTGGCTTTTCCTTCCCTCAGGAAAATACAAGATAAAGAGAACTGTAGTGTGGCAGCTACTACTTTCTTGGACAAAGGCTTGAATTTTAACTTGACATCCGTCTGGGTAGGCATGGGGCTTGCGTATTGCTTCATGTTGATGCTGCTGGTGGCAAGTGCTTTTCTGCGTCCCGAAGGAGATTCCTGAAAGAAGAGAAAACCAAAGTTGACATAAATAGTCCTGTTACACTAAACACGTGTGCACATGAAACAAAAAATACACTTAATAAATCTGCATCATTCTTCTTTCAGGTACATAGACAGCAGGCATTGCCATGGTCCTTCCTAGAGGCAGAAACCCATTTTTAACACTAGGCCTGCCACTAATGGTGGCTCTTTGAACACTTGCTTAGTCCAATGAAGGAAAAAAGAAAACGTTATTCATTGTGACTAACGGTCTTCCATAAGAGATCCCAGGTCCAGGTTTTTAAGGGCTTGAGCCTTTAGTAGCATCCACAGTAAACATCCATAAGAGCAAGCGGGAATACCTCCGTTCCTTCTGCAAGCAAACTGGTTGCTCCTGTCCAAACATGGATAGTCCTGGACCCCACCACGGGTTTCAGTTATGCATCTGTTTCTTTAGGTAATGGCATGAGGCATTAGTATTTGAATTGCTCTGTGTTCAGTGCTCAAATATCATGCCTGAATATTTTTCAAAGCAACAGTATTACTCACCAGTGCTGTACATAGACTACCAAGAGTGACAGGTTTCTGAAATTAGGTTGACAAACATTTTGCAAGGAAAAAAAAAGGCAAGTAAGAGAAAGATAAAAGTCTAAGTTGTATTTCAACATAAAAGTGTTCCTCACAGTTTAACGATTCAGACAAATTAATCTCAAATGCATCTAAGAATATACTCTCTTGTTCCATCCAATATTAGCATCAGCAGCAAAGGAACAATTATATGTAATAAAGCTCCAGGAACAAAAATAAAACAAAAACCCCCTGCTGTTAACTCTTTTGAAAAATGTACTCAGAATAAGACTACATTTTACTGCAGTTGACAATTTGTGGTGAATAAAGAATACTAATTCAATCAACACATTCAAGCATCCTTTTTCAAAGCACTTGACATTTCCGCCCAGTAGAATAAGTCAGAATGTAATATGTCATCCCCAAAGAATACCTTGCTTAAAAAACCTGGTCTTATCTGTCAGATTATGCACAGCAATATTATACAGAACTATTAGTGCATGTAGATACCTTATGAATGAATTTCAAAAACGCATCAAACACTCGAGAAGGATTTAGGCCCTCTCAGAAGAAATACTTAAGAATATGCAAATACTCTCCACTGAATCGCGTTGAACAGATGCGACTTTCAGAAACAATATGAGAGCTCCTTCCCTGGCCACAACCATCAATCAAGGAGTGAGATTAAGGTCCAAGGTTCTGACAATGTGTAAAATGGAAAGTACGATCAGGGAGTTTCAATTATGACACAGATACTGACAACAATAATCTGTCACTGTACCCTACCTTTGGAATAACTAAGTGTTACAACTCATTATACCAAAGGCAAGATTTGTTGGGGTGCCTGCTCAAAATGCAACACAAGAGACATAGTGCTTCTTGTCTGCATTTTCTCCAAGTAACTGCACACAAGCAGTTTGCCTTTTAATCACAACGTGTTTCTTAAGCTAAAATTTCAATATTCATTCTACAATGTAAAAATGGTGGTCAGGGTGAATAGAGAGGAATGTTTTCATCCAGTCACTTTTTTTATGTATCTTTAGAGAAAACTGGCATATATCATGTGGTGTGCAAATACTTACACAATGGGCATTCTAACAACAACTTATCATAGAATCATAGAATGGATTGCGTTGGAAGGGATCTTAAAGATCATCCAGTGCCACCCCCTGCCCTGGGCAGGGACACCTCCCACCAGACCAGGTTGCTCAAAGCCCCATCCATCCTGGCCTTGAACACCTCCAGGGATGGGGCAGCCACAGCTTCTCTGGACAATCTGGGCCAGGATCTCACCACCCTCACAGCAAAGAATTTCTTCCTGAGATCTCATCTCGATTTACCCTCTAACAGTTTAAAACCATTAACCCCTACTGCTCCCCTCCCTGATCAAGAGTCCCTCTCCAGCTTTCCTGGAGCCCCTTTAGGGACAGGAAGGGTCTCTAAGGTCTCCCTGGAGCCTTCTCTTCTCCAGGCTGAACACCCCCAACTTTCTCAACCTGTCCTCACAGCAGAGGGGCTCCAGCTCTCACAGCATCTCCATGGCCTCCTCTAGCCCTGCTCCAACAGGTCCAATGTCCTTCTGATGTTGGTGGCCCCTGAGCTGGAGGCAGCACTGCAGGTGGGACCTCCCCAGAGTGGAGCAAAGGGGCAGAATGCCCTCCCTTGCCCTGCTGGCCATACTGCTGAGGATGCAGCCCAGGATGGGGTTGGCTTTCTGGGCTGCCAGTGCACGTTGCTGGCTCATGTTGAGATTCTCACCCACCAACATGCCCAAGTCCTTCTCCTCAGGGCTGCTCTCAGTCCAGAGATGATCCACTCATGACTCTGAGCAGCGTCAGAAGTCCCAAAAGTTACTCTATAGGAAGTGCCACCCATACATAAACACGCGCCTCGTGTCTACATCCCTTTCTCCAAGGCGAATATGAAGCAATGCTATGAACCATCAGGCTTTTCTAGGGATCAATCTTGTCTTTCCCCACTAAAGCAGATCTTTCACAGCGAATCCAACTAAACCGCTCTGCCAAAGGAACTAAAACCAGACAATCTGTATTACACGCCTGAAACTGCCTATTTTTAGGGGGAAGATGGTAATGGCAGATGACAGTCACCCGTGCTATCAAACAGTACCCAGCTCTCTGCTGAATGAAGCTAGGAAAAAGATTCCCATCTCTGTATGAAAGGTTTGAACTCAGACTTTGTTTAAAGGAGATCCAAATAAAGCAATAATGCAAGTTTCATGCAGCTTTCTTTCCTTAAAAATGTATTTTGAATGACCTTGTGTCCTGTAATTACCAACTGCCTGGTACGCCCTCTCCAAGGTTACTATAAGACAACCGAGTAAGTAAGAAACAGCTTTTTATTTTCTGTTAAACTGGCTTCACACTTCCAGAGTTACACACAATCAAAACACCGGCCAGGTTTTGTTCACGGCTGGTACATTCCTCTGGGTTATTTAGGCTGGGGAAAGAGTCCCTGGGCGCAAAGGAGGGGAAGGTGTTTTCACTCTCACCCGCTGGCCTCAGCGTGCCTTGCTGTAGTCTCTCCTCCCCTGCTGCAGTCCCTGAGACCCAACTGCCCTCCTTCCCACCCCTGTACTGAGAAAACATGGGAAAATACTGCCCTTCAGCAGAAACTAGATCAAAAAAGTTCTGTGCTCCTTAATTGTTTAGATACTAAATGGTCCCTCTCTTATAGAAATATAGGAAGCGATGTGTAAGCGCTGTAGAGACATGCACAAAGGACCTAACTGGAGAAGACTACAAGTTTCCTAATTATTGTTATTTTGTCAAAAGAAACAATGAGTTTTTACTGTCTTTCTCTACAAGAAGGTAGATGTATGGCATAATGTTATTAGAGGCTACCTTTGCACGTTTTATAAAAGCAAAATCTGAAAAGCCCACAAAGATATGCAGATTTTAAAGCAGAGCCTTCTGCTGCACACTTGGGCACGAAATAATCAGACAAAGCAATTTTTCTAGCTGTAAGAAACCCATGACAGGAGCAAGTTCTGAGGCTTTTGCTTGCCTTTTTGCTTGGGAGTGAAATGGAGAAGGTTTAGAAGGGAAGGTGTCCTCTGGTAGAGCCCCTCCCTCACCAGAGAGGAGAGGGGAGAGTGGCTCCGGTGGGCGCCAGTCCCACCGCCCCAGCTGCAAGTGCCACCTCCCCGAGATGAAAAGATCACTGCTTCACTGGCAGAGCAAAAGGGATCGCTACAGAATTTAATTTGTGAGAGTGTACAGCAATTAAATGCTAAAATAGACAAGCTACAGGGTGCTCTCTCAACTGGAGAGAGTAAATTAGAAACTATGTCAGTTAAAATAATTTAGACAGTCGGATGGGAGATTTGGAGGGCCAAATGCAGGCAGCACGATCTGCGCTGAAAACTTGTTTAAAAGCAAATAATGGTTCAAGGTATCCAGAACATTATTAAGAATTAGGATGCATTAGAATGGAGAATTTAATGTTTAAAAAATTCTGCACACACCAGAAAAGTCTGAGCCCTAGACATGAGGACTGGGAAGGAAATTAAAAATATGTAAGTGTTGAAACAGCTACACTTGATTATATATTTTTAAAATATTTATTTATTTGTGATGCTGACAAAGTAACTGTTGTCCTTGCCAGACTGGATCAAATTATCGTATTGGTAATACGTTAGCTTTAGGCTAAAAGGTGACTTCCAGAGCAACAACACCATGGCTTTTATAGACCATGCAGATTGATGAACTGTTATATTGGAAGCGGAACACGCTGTTTTCTTACTCAGCACCAGGGGAGACGACATGTTCAGTAAGCAAAAAGAAAATACAGTATTCTCCTACAGCTCTCATCTTCTCATGGTCTGCTGTTAGGAGAGGACCTCAAGAGGCTGGGCTATGAAGGGAATGGTTCCTTCTCACCATGGGTGTCGCTCACACGACCTGCTGTAGGTAACAACAGGCCATTCCTCTTCCCAGGCTAATCCTCTGGAAATCTCCAGAGATTAACATCACTCAGGAAGGCGAAGAAGTGAAATGACATCTCGTAAACTGAAGTAATTCACATACACTATGCAAAGAACCACCAAGAAAACTGGGAGGTCCTGTTTTTCTAACAAAAATACTACTAAGCTGCTTCAACAACTACTGGACAGATGGCAAAATATGTGCACAACCAAAGTTTTAATTCATTGACTTATCAAATAGACCACCTGTATGAGACCCCCATTGCCTGTTATGTGGGCTCTGTTTTGCCCAGCAGAAGTCTCTGCTGTTACAATTGACTCTATTGCCCACCTGATCCCATGGGCAGTGCTACTGAACTCCCCCATTGTGACACCAGAGAGATGCCCAGTTAAGTGTTCCCTGACAGAATACAATCTGGAGTGGAAAAATAAACAATTTTTTTACGAAGAGGGTAAACTAGTTACCTATTTATTGTAGGCTTCAGACATGAAGTCCCATTGCTTACATCTTCTTTTCACTTTCCATTCTAAGCTCTAAATTTGTTCAACTCTCTCGGTGTCACTTCAAGACAAAGGCCCAGAATCTTTGACACTAAAAAGGTGAGTTTGAAGCAACACCTCAAGCTCAGCAGTAAATGTTTAAGGCGAGTTCAATATAACATTAGGAACAGACACCGAGAAGTCTTTAGCTCCGCACATTAGGCCATGCCTACCTGCCAGCCTTCTCCCATGGAAACCAACACCATGCAGGGAGACACACACGATTCAGACCCCAGAATTAACTACAGTTTTATTTAAACAGACTCACAAATGCAACCACGTGATTCAGCTCCTTTGTAATCTCCAACAAGGAAGCAAGTTTGAGGTAACGCTCATTAAAGAAGAAACAAGGTCAAAAGATTAACTGCTCCAGCAACCTTCTATACTTTCTTTCACCTTTCCAGAAAATTTTAAGATGGCATATAACATTGTCTAGACTTAATTACCTAGCATAGGTAAAACCTGCTCAAACTGGTTTTGTAAAACACCAGTGTATCAGCCAGTTGTTACTAGCCGAGGATAACTTCCATGGACTGAATGCACAGTATGAGATGACAAAATTTGCAAGGCTTATGACCCTGAAGAGCTTTTAACAGTGTCAAGCGAAGATGCTATGACTCATGTCCTATTGTTTCTATACAGAAAGGTGGACATTCCCTTGAGAAGCGTAGACAGAGGGTCTGTAACGCCCTGTGACTGTGTGCTGAGCAGTGATGCTCACACGGCCACCCCACTCCTTCTCAGAACCACAGCCCTTCGGTCAAATTATTCATCATATTAGTAATATCTGAGGTGTAGGCTAAAAGGCCACTTCAAAAGAAACAGTATGATGTTATTCAAAGTGAACATCTCAGTCACTATTGGAGCACCAACGCATCTCCATTATTAAATTCACAATTGTGCTTTTTTTATCATTTCTTTCCCAGCTTCAATTCAAGCACATGCCAAAGCCAAAATACGTAATCCCAAGGGGAACTAACAAAGCTGGAAGAGTCCCCTTGACTACAGAGAAGGTATCGGACCTGCTGGTGCTCCTCCCTCTCTCTCTCTGTATTTCCTAGGAGGGCAGGCTGCGAGACCACCCCAGCTCTTACAGGTCCGAGGCCGCAACACCAATCACACAATTCACTCTGGAAGAGTTGGTTCTTGAGGAAAGCATCTTTGTACAAACATACCGTTCTCTCACCTATGCCACTTGATTTCTATTTCTTTTATCTGAGCCTGCAGCTCCTGATCAGGGACAACAACTTAGGGAGGCAAACACGGAAATCTGCCCCAGGCTGCTATCAAAGAGTAGGGGGTTTGGCAGTGATGGTTCCCACAGGCAGCACTCCCTCCTATGGAGCAAAGGAAGGGAAAAAAAAACCCCAGGGAATCGATGGAGCTAACCAATGCCATACTGCTCAGGTGGGACTTAGATCTGAGCGATGTGGGGCAAAGGGCAGGCCTATAATCAGGGGAAAAGGGAGGGAGCTGAAAATGAAGATCTGTGTGAAGCTGGAGCACGGGCATGCTCACGCATGTACGGCAGCTCCGCTGGCACACCCCCTGCACACACAGTGGCCAGAACCGGGTACTGTGCAGGTGCAGATACTTATTTTATATATCTATATTTATAAACAACATAATCTGCATTTCAGCAGCGAGGACAAACACAAAGCATTCCAAAATGCAGCTCTGTAATAAACATAAATCTCGACTTTTTAAATGCCCATCCATCCCTCCAAATGCGTTTCAAGCAGGGAGACAGCAAAATGGATTTCTTCTAACTTTGCACTTAAAGTGAAATTCACCTCAAGGCTGAGAAGCATAAAGAAATTTCAGTCCAGTGGGTGACTTTCATTTATTTTTTTCTTTAAAAAGCTGCAATAGCCTGAAAACAGGGGCTTGTAATGAAGCTGCCCCGTCAACCATAACCATGCTGTCAGTAAAGCAACACAATCGTATTGCCTGTGCAAAGGAGCAACGCATTTAACATTTCCTTCGCTGTATATTATCTATTAGCTGAGTTTGTCGCAGAGATATGTGGCAGTTCCCTGCAATACTTATATTAATATATGGCAACGCGTACAAGAACCCATCCATGTCTTCTTCAGCACAGGTTTGTCTTACTATATTTTGGCACACAACTTAAAATACCCTCCCTTCTCTTATCTTAGGTTTCTGTTAAATGCTATTATCAAGAAGTCATCCCAGGCAAACCTCTCCCATCTCCCCATTGCTATTCACTATTACTAATGCACATTACACGTTCAATTCTCCCTTGCTGCTTCTATGAAAAAGCTCTTGTCAAAATCAGATTTCATTTTTTTCTGTGTATGCACAAATTAGTTATGGATGATTAACAAAGCATTCATTCTTTTATTTGCTTTGGCTGAGACTTGATCTGTGTTACATTCATGTGAGGGAAGCACTTCATTTTATGTTGATTAAATATGAAACACTGTACTGTTGATAAAAAGAGTTGTGTTCAGGGCTGCATATTATACTGACAAAAGATGTATGTTCTTGGGCTAACATTTTCTTAAACTCGTTTTTCCAGATTTTTAATTGCAAAAAAACTTGATGCATCTTTTTTTTTTTTTTTCCTTCTCACTGAATACTGGGCAGTAAGAGCTTTCCATCCCAAAGCAAGCTGCTACAGTCTTAACCAGCAATAATTATTGCATATGTAATATAACAAAAAGGAATTTTTAAATTCTGCCCCCCAATTCATTATCTTTAAACGTTACCCTTCAAGGTACATAACTTGCATTATGAAGTTTATCAAAAAACCCCCAAAACTGTAAAACTAAATAGGACAGCCAGCAAGTCATAATTACGGGATTATTCTCCTATTACATGAAAAATATAATGAAAATGGTGAAGTCTTATGGAACTTACAGCCTGTTGTAACGAATGGTTTGGCCCTGATCCAGCGTTGCTGACTCCAGCTACCCCAGAAGAACACATGCACCAAAGCTTGGCCCATAAATCCTCCATGTCCGTTAAACACAGTGATATGGTGACACCGAAAAGGATGAACCGCAGCTCAGAAGGTATTTAAGCACATGCCTGACTTCAAGCATATGATCTACTGGTAATTAAATCAAGTTAAAGAAAGCCATGCGATTAAGCACCTTGTTAAATCTGGGAACAAATTATTAGCCCTTATAAACCAGGAGATTCTATCTCTGGGTTTATGGCACATAAAAACACACACATACACAGAGTATTATGCATAATTTTGCAAGAGGGAATTTATTTTTAGTGTAACTACACAGCAGTAAGTGCAGTTCTTACTCAGGTTATGAGGAGGTCTGGCTGCAATGACTTCTAAGCCACAAATCTCAGGTAGGCAATGTGGGCTCATTCTTTTCTGAACTTCCAACAAAGACTGATGGTATCTCACCTTATAAAACCTCTGCTACCATCTCTATCACAAAAATAACTCTATAAAGTGTTTTTCTTAAACTTCACCAAAAACAAAGCATGAAAGTAGAGGTTTCATCCTACTACTAGGGAGAGAGAGTACAATATAATATGAGGCAAGAAAGAACCCAAACCACGGGAAACTCAGCTTGGAGAAGAGAAGGCTCCAGGGAGACCTTAGAGCCCCTTCCAGTCCCTAAAGGGGCTCCAGGAAAGCTGGGGAGGGACTCTTGGTCAGGCAGGGGAGCCACAGGAGGAGAAGTAATGGGGAGATTGAGATGAGATCTCAGGAAGAAATTCTTGGCTGTGAGGGTAGTGAGACCCTGGCCTGGGTTGCCCAGAGAAGCTGTGGCTGCCCCATCCCTGGAGGTGTTCAAGACCAGGTTGGATAGGGCTTTGAGCAACCTGGTCTGGTGGGAGGAGTCCCTGCAGAGTACAGGCAGGTGGAACACAATGATCTTTAAGGTCCCTCCCAGCGCAACCCATTCTGTGATTCTATGAAACTCAAAGCAAGTGAAGTTTAAAAAAAAAAGATGGCTAAGATGAACAGAAGAACATGATTTCTTGGGCTGCCCCTGAAAATACCATAGCACTGCATGAGAGGACAGCAGGACAGAAGAAGGTAGAAAGCTTGTTTTGATCCAAGCAGGTTACATGGTCTCTGAGCAGCAGGTCTCTGCTCACTGTGAAGGGATGTGGCTATTAGCTGGCAGCTGTTGGAAGTGCCAAAGCCCCATCTGGAGGAAGATCCCTCCAGCGATGACATGTAACACACAGGGGGATAGGAATGGGTCAGTGAAGGCCACCAGGCCCATCCTGTTGGAGCAGCCATGCTGCGGCACAACGTGTGAGCTCCTACAGGCCACGAGAAGATGAGGACTCCCAGAAACACCCATTTCTGCTCAACTTCCTCATCCAGAGCAAAGGCACAAGATCACAATCCTGCCCTATCAGATGTTGTCTGACTCCTCACTCATCTCCTACTTGCATCTGGCTTTACCAGCCCCATGCTCCTGCCCAGCACTTCGCTGGCTCTTTTTTCACAACCCAGTTCATCTGACTAAACCAGTAGAAAATTCATCCAGTTTAAAAAAACAAAACAACCCACAATGTTTGTGATGGGGTCAGGGAGAAGAACAAGCTTTCCAAAGGCTTGGCGAGCACCGGCATCGGTGCCAGGAAGGGGCAGCAGCATGAACTGGGGAGTGGAGGAAGGAGCCAGGAACCACCTGTGACTGGATTGGTCATCCCATGTGGGGGCATTTTCAGGCTCCTCAGTATTTTACAGGGATTTAGCCTTCCTATTCCAGCCTATGTGTATTTAGGTCCCCATCCTTAGGAGATGGCTGAAGTGAAACAAAGATTTTATGTTTTTTTTAAGGTTCCCCAAAAAGGTGTTGGGTTTCTTTTCCCTTTGCTTCAGGTCACACGAGAGCACACAAAAGGACAGAGTGATAAATGCTCACATGCGCTTTCTTGTCTTGATTTCCAGTCCCTGGAATGAGGCCAGAGACAGGTAAGGAGTGCACTCTGTTCTCCTCCACTCCCTCTCAGAAATGATGGATTCTTTCTCCTCCGTGGCCAATTTCCTCCTCCTTCACTGCCTGGGCCCAATCTTTGACTACTCCAAAACAATGTTCCCCTGTTCATCAGCCTGCTCCTGCACCAGGCTCCAGGAGCCCTCGCCAGGCATGAGGGCTTTACTTTTACAGATCCAGGATGAAAACCTGTTCCATCTGCTCCTGTTCTAGGAAAATTCCACTCTCTCCCCATTTTGCATATGAACTTGGACCCACTAGTTTTCTTAAGGTTCAGCCAGTTCACAGCGCTAAGAGCTGCCACCCCAGAGGTTGTTAATGTGATATTAGCCTGGCTCAAATATACCCAACACAAATGTGCAGCTGACTCCGAAAACACAGAAATATTCCACAGCACAGAGACTCCCTAAGCTAAGCCTGAAACTTGAAATTGGGCACTGGCAAGTCAAATTCCAGGTGTTGCATATTGTGCAGCTTCCCATCTATACAGAATATCTACATAACTTCCTATTAGAGTTGTACAAATTAGAATTCAGAAAAACAACTGTTATAAAGAAAATATCCGTTTCAAATAATCAGTTTCTATACATTCTTTTAAAAGTTGTTATTCTCCACATTCCAGCTACATTGGGAACGTGCCTGGAGTGTTACAGACACAAGTACTTTCAACATTTCTAAAGCTCTCCTAGAAATGAATTCACGTGTGTACAAAAAGCAAAGATGTTGCTAATACTTTATTTGTTAACATATCATGTTACCATCTAAAACAAATACAAAAATAAATTAATAAATACAGACTACCTGTAAGGAAAGTATTTTCTTTACTTATTGGTCGCGAAGTTAACCTTACTTACGGAACTGAAAAAAAATCTTGGTGTTAATTAACTTCATATTAGATCCATACTTACTTCAATATATTCCACAATAAAAGCAAATAAAAAACCCCCAAACAAACCAACCCAAACACAAGCAGACTTAATCTTGTAATTACTGTTCCGTAAAAACACTTACATGACACCTGCATTAATCAATGATGAGAAAGCAGTGCCTCGGTCCCAGGAGTTAGCAATGGCACTTGTATAATGTTACAGGGAGCCTGATGTTTTGGCAAAACTAGAGCAGAAAAAATGAAAGTAAAAGGCATATTTGTACATGTGACCTGCAGGACTTGGATTATTACCTCTAAGCTTATTAAGAGTAAAAGCTGTCAGTCGGACCACCCCATGACCAGGGAAGAAAACTAAGATTACTCAGCAGCACAAGGCACGAAAAGGAGCCGTATGTACTCAGAGCAGGGGCAGGCAGAGAGCGAGCCATGGACCCTCTCTAGCTCTCTGCAGCCATAATTGGCTCACAAGAGCCACAGCCACGTTAAGGCATTGTCATTATCTAGCTCACATAACTGGAAATTCACGCTCTGTTCTTTAAATTGGCTTAACCAGCAGCATCTGCAGCACTTTAATTAATTACAGCAATTGGCATACCTTAAAAGTAGATGCATAGATCTGAAACGATAATGCCCTGTGAGTAATAATTGTAAACCAGCATTAATTCAGACCTATCCTAAACAAAACCAAGGGTACACTCTCGTGCTTCAACTGCACAGAAAACAAGCTTCAACGTAGTGATTACCCCTGTCCGTCCAGGTTCACCAGCAAACACTGAGATTCCATGTGCCCCTTTACACCCCATTCGCAAGAGAAGGCAGAAGCTCACAACAGGCACCACAAAAATCTCTTCAGATTCCATGTGGTCACATGAAAATTCAGGCGGGGACCCAAACCTGGGTTTCCTCCAAATGATAAACTCAAAGATAAAATCATAACAGAGACTGATTACTGCTATTGATTATTGGTACATTCCTTATAAAGAAATACAGAAGCCGGATACCACAGTAAGCTCAGAACAAAGTTTTGCTGACAGCCGTTAGGTCCGCTTCAGTAAAAAATCCACTGTAGACAAGCATGTATTTTTTTCCCTGATATTTGCAGCTCTACAATACAGTAGAATTACTTTAAAAATAAATAAATATATATATAACGAGAGACAAGAAGCTTTTGCTCTTTATACGTGTATCAATTTGAAATCTTTACTTGGAAGACAGTAATTTGTAAAAGCTTGACAGTGAAATCGATGTACGCACCCTGGACACATTTAAAAGCTGTTCTGTAACAGACTTCTTCATACCATTTCCAGCCAGAATGTAAAGCAACACTATAAAGATTTGTTGTGACTTGCTTCTGTACAATTTCTGGTTTAAAGACAGATTTTACATTTGTTTAATTACCACCATCCTGCAAAATGGGACACGAGAACCTTCATCAAGTGTCTCCTCTGTGATAGAAGTTTAAGCAAACAAACTCTTAAATAACTCTGTGTGACTGAGATGATCAAATCCGATCCTCAAATTTCTACCCAAATCAGGGCGCAGAACATAAAGGTTACTACCAAACCAAACTTGAACTTCCCATTTATCAGATACCAGCTTTAGCTTTCACAGCGGCTTGAAAGAATGAAAGATAACTTTCTTGCTTCTGGTAGATGTGTAGTGGTTTTAACTGGGAAAAATATCTCTTCTAAACGAGCCAAGCTCCGTCGACAGTGCTTACACACTCCGTTTGGGCTCGGCACACGGCAGTGAAGCTCTCAGCCTGTGCTTTTTAAAATTAAACATGCACTGTCACATGCATTTCTGGATGTAAATGATCTTACTGGTATGTGTAATTTAAGCGGTGAATATGCGTGCTGAGATGTACTCTGATAACATGTTTATCTAAGGCGCACAGAAAACAAACGCGTGCACAAATAAACAGCTGCACACTCAACATAATCACACTTATTTCCTGAATGTCCACTCAGAAATATTATAAATCAAGAAACTGCAAGTGCTGCTAAGGCACCAGCCTCCAAGGAAAAAAAGGCCTCAGTGCGGGAAAAATACAAAATAAAATAACAATTCTTATCCAAGGCTGATACTTATTCCACTCGGTCACTTGTTTCTGATGGTGAGGGATCACAAAGGCGCAATACAAGTTATAAGTTGACTAAATACCATCACAAAATGCTACGCTATAAAGGTTGGAAGGATTAACACAAAGGTTCCACTCCAAGACAAATGTCTCCTTCATAGTTGAGTTCCCAGCCGCCCCCACGGCTCAGCCAGCCCCACCATTCCTCGGTGCGGGAAAGCTTTCACATCTCCTGTTGATACTGGCATATTTGCAGAGTAGATTTTCATTACCACCATGCCAAAAAAGACTTTTTTTAAACACAGGAAGATCACTCAATAGTTTCCGCCTCAAATCTCAGCACTTTCTGAAACAAAACTTCCACGGAGGAATTAGGAATTTGCCTGGCTGGCAGGTTTATACTCGGCTTCCTCCCTTCTCTGCCTTCAGTCTCCCACCTTCCCCAAGCAAAAAATGCCAGACACGCAACAAAGATCCCCAATTTTAAGTATTTCGTATTTGCAAAAACCTTACACAATTTAATTGCACATTTACATAGAGGCTACTTTTAAAAATAAATACAGAGAAATTAATTTATTAGCATGCAGTAAAACATGTTGGGTTTTGCTATAAAAATAAAATTACAAGGTGATTTTCAAACAAGGAATAAGTACGAGGCGGTGGGGAAGGGGAGGAAAGTACAAGGTACAAGTCATATTTCTAAATACATCTTTGGATTTAAATATTCTTCTCTAATAATTATCCCGTTTCACATGTTCCTACATTTCAGATATCAGCTGTGTTTATCTTCTCCTAATTACATTTTCTCAAGGTACTGGATCTTTTACTTTCAGGAACAGACTATAGTATGAAATACTAAGGCTTCTAAAGGAGAAAGGGCTGACTTTTAGTGCAGAATAGTTTATCCTTACTTGGATGGTAATTTTTATGCTCCCTCTACTGGCATATTTTAAAAGCAAGGAAAGAAAAACCTGAACAGTGTTCCAGCTTGTAAAACATAATGAGAAAATATTTTTTGTAACCTCAAAATAATTGTTTGTACAACTTGGCAAAACATTAATCTCAAATCCTGGGTTTTTTTAAATCATCAGCAACTTTTTTTGGCAGATTTCTTCATTGTAAAAATTATCCGAGTGCCTCAAAATCAACATCCCCGACCACTTTGTACTAGAATTCCTATCAAGTAGCCCTGTCACCTGCCACTGCTCAAATCAACCCAGATCATTCCCTAAAAATCCAATATTGCTAGTAGAAGGGCCTGAGAGCCAACAATAGAATATAGCTCTACACAATTAGCACGGGGCTACAGAAAGAAGAAAAACATCCTGAGCTTAACAAGTTGCTACTTAAATGTTAGACAGTGCTCTGTGAACCATTTTATATTAAAATTGGATAGTTCTAAACATCACACATACAAGAAGTATTGTTTGACACAGTGCCATTTTGATGATAAATTGCAATCTACAGCTCAAATAATTCTACCCAGGGATTAACATTTCAGAGGCTGAGCCAGAGATTATGTGTGTGGATCTTGAATTTCATCATCTCCCTTCGGCACAATAGCTTATTCTTCCTTTTTTCATCTATTCTCTCATGAAGGGTCAGGAAAGCTTAGCCTTGCTGTTTCATTCATTTCATCTCTACATTAACCAGATACCTTGCAGTCTTTAGTTCTTACGTGTTATTCCATTACAAATACTCCAGCCACACAGCACTGCACTCCGGCTAATGAGGGATGTACCAAATCAAAGGGTGCCATCAAGTGGCTGTAGCTTGCTGCCAGCATTATGCAAAGTTCCCCTTCTGCAAGGGCTTTTATGCCATCCAGGGTGGCTTAAATGCCCATAATTTAAAGCTTCCGGGGAAATTCAGTGCTTTAGAGAAGTGATTCTGCCACTCTACTGTGCTCTGGTGAGACCCAACCTGGAGCACTGTGTCCAAGCTCAGCACAGGAAGGGCATGGACCTGTTGGAGCAGGTCTAGAGGAGGCCCTGAAGATGCTGCAAGGGTTGGAGGCTCTCTGCTGTGAGGACAGGCTGAGAGAGTTGGGGGTGGCCAGCTTGAGGAAGAGAAGGCTCTGGGGAGACCTTGGAGCTCCTTACAGTCCCTAAAGGGGGATCCAGGAAAGCTGGGGAGGGACTCTTGATCAGGAAAGGGAGCCATAGGATGAGGGGAAATGGTTTTACACTGTTAGAGGGGAGATTTAGATGAGATCTCAGGAAGAAATTCTTTGCTGTGAGGGTGGTGAGACCCTGGCCTCAGGTTGCCCAGAGAAGCTGTGGCTGCCCCATCCCTGGAGGTGTTCAAGGCCAGGCTGGATGGGGCTTTGAGCAACCTGGTCTGGTGGGAGGTGTCCCTGCCCAGGACAGGGCAGTGGAACACAATGATCTTTAAGGTCCCTTCCAAACCAAACTGTTCTGTGATTCTATGACTCTATGCTGAGAGACATACTCCCACACAGCTCAATTTCCTTCCTTTTAAATGCTAGGGTTCAGCCCAATAGCTATCACCACTGCAGAGGAGACATCCCTATCTCTCACCACGTGGGTCAGCAGGCTCTAGAGTTGTTTTGAACATTGAGCGCTCAGCTACTCATCACTGGGCACCAGAGAACAAGTCAAAAACAGCCTTCATAACCCTCTGAAAAGCCTCCCAGCTAGCACTGCTGCGAGAAGGGTGGGGGTTTCACAGAAGACAGGGAGAATGAATACAATTTCTTGTGCCATCACATCCTGTTTCGAATCAAACTAAGTTACAGGTTACTTGTTAATCTATACCCATGCTGAATCTGAAGATGATGAGGGACCTCTTCCCTGCAATGGCAGTGACGAGTACTTTTGGCATTACTCAGCAATTTGAAGTAAAGATGACATGGTAGATCGTTCTCCAGCAAAAGCGTTCAATTTGACCCAAACAATTGGCCTTTCCAGAAGAAATAGCCCAACAGCCAAAACCCATTTCATGTGTAACCATTTTCTTCTAATCCACACACTATCAGCTCTAAACCACAGCTCACTACTCCAACTCACCTTTGTGTGGCAGGTAAAAACCAACCAACCAAGACCAAACCAAAACCCAACTTTCCAGTGCACTGAGACAGATTTTTCCAATTAAAAAGAATGGTGTCTCTCTGAAAACCTTGCTACTATAGGAAAAGAGTTTTGCACAGAAGAGTTTTGCTTGGTGGGGATGAGTTTTCCAGTTGTGTCTCACAATCCACACCCTGACTTCCAGAAACCTCTTCCTCATGACTATCCACACCCTGACTTCCAGAAAACTCATCCTCACGGCCATCTGCACCATGACGTCCAGAAACTCAGCTGTCACTTAAAATAGCATCTTCAAGCTTGCACTGGCAAAGAAAAAAGCAAGAGAACCAGGTCAGCCACATTCCTCATTCTGCACAACAGACCCTTCATAGGAAACCTGTACCAAACTTCCAAAAACTGAATTAAAGGTAGGGAAAAAAGAAATTAAGACATGACCAAGAACCAAACTGAAATGATGCTAAACTACTTCCCAAAGCACCTAAGAGTTACAGATTGAAAGAAGAGTGGAAGAGCTTGGTTCCCATGGAGCAGCAGAGGGTGCTTCATCTGAAGGGGAGACCACAGAGGAAGAATCACAGAATGTCAGACTGGCAGGGGTTTGAAGGGACCTCTGGAGATCATCCAGTCCAACCCGCTGCCACAGCAGGGTAATCCAGAGCAGGTTGGACAGAAGGATGCAGAGGCAGCAATGGAGCAGGAGCTCTGGCACTGAAGCCAGAACTATTTCATCAAGTCCAGGTGAAATACCCAAGTTATTCCACAGATTGCAAATATCCTTTGAGATAATTCCCTTCCTCAGCAGCATCCACACTAGTTATTGAGACAGTCTATTTATTCAGTAACTCAAATTCTTCCTAGTAAATGAGTTTATTCTGTTGTAATATATAATTGAAGTTATATAATATGAATAAGAACTAATTATGGGAAAGATTTACACAGATGATTCATGGAACAACAAGCACATAAATTTTATACTAACTCTTTGCTGAAAAAATTTTAAGCTTACTTTCCAAATACTCCATTTACTCCATTTTGTCTTTTCACTGACATAAATATAAAGGAAATTCCCACCCTTGCACTTGTCATTTTCAGGGAAAGACATACTAAAGGACAGGGAATACCAGAATAGTAGCGTTGGAAAAAAACCCCACAACCTGAGCGTGGGGAAAAGAGGTGAAAAGGTGTAAGATTTTGTCAGAGATTGATTTTGATGGCAGTTGATTTCTATGTTCTTTTTCTATTATTTACAGAATTTATTTAGCACTTGGACATGGAAAGCACTAACAAATCCCTCACTCCAAATAACTTCTCACTCTTCATCAGAAAAATGCAAATATAATTCATTTCCATTTCCAGGGTCTGCTTTACAGACAAAATTAAGACAAATAATTCTTCATGCAATTTTCAACATCACTTCCGATTTAGTAAATGTTGTATTTGATTTTTGTGCTGTGTCTTCCTGTGGCTGGGCACTGTTTTATGGAGGTGGTTAGCTTTAGGGAGCAAAGCTTCAGAGAGTTTCCCACATCACAGCATCCCTTGCTGATCAAAATGCTCTTATGGAATACATTGTTAAAACTACATGCAAAAACCGAGAGTCTTTGAGGAAAATCTCTGAAAACTAGTAAGTGTGCTTATTTTTAGTAGGCAAAGTCCTGAGAGTCAGACCTCGCAGTTCCTTATTTCACACTGTGTAACAGGGGTTATTAAACCAAATGTCCAGAGTTCTGTGCGAATCCTGCCAGTCTGCCAACCTACTATGCTTCCAGGGAGGAAACTCCACACAGGCCTCAGATCTGGTCTCAGAAAGATCACAGAAACAGAAATATTGCTATTTAACAGCACAACATAGCACACAAATGGTAACACCTGCAGGCTTTAAATTAATCAAGTTTGGTATATTATTATATTTTCTTTTTCAGGCCACTGGAAAATCTAAGAAACTTTTCTCAAGTATAGACCACTGTTCTCGTAATAGCAACCTATGAGCTCAGTGAAGCAACTTTGAATGGGGTCACAAATTTGGCAGAAAATCAGTTTAATCTTATATTTATGTTAGTACATGGAACAACAGAAAACACTGAACAGCTACAACATGTCATTTTATGCGACTTTAATCAATGCCATTTCATTCATGCAATCTTTCCAGACTAATCTCAGGTTGCCACCACACCTAAGCTAAATCAGAAAAAGTTAATTTATGCTGCCCGTCAAGATTCAAGAAGCAGTTTGTCCCAGATATAGATAATGCAAAACAATGAGAAAGGAGAAACTTCACATGCCAAAACCAACATGATGGTGCAGTATCAATTCAGAGATAAGAATATACTGAGAGGGGAAAAAAACTGAATGAAATGGCATCAATTAAGTTATGGAGATCAATTAATTTCCATTATATTAAATGCAATTAAGACAACCAAAGATAAGAGGCTGAAGACAATATACCCAGTGCAATTACACTGTCAGATGATTTTCCTAATAACAAAGGTTTTCAGGAAGCCAGAACTCTTATTTTTCTGTCAGCTGGCTACTGTTCTACTGGTGGCCACTGTTTTTAAATAGTTAAATTGTTAAATGCTCCAAGTTAAATTACAACTGCTTGCATGTACAATCCCATTCAGTTATTTAATGCAGAGCTACATTTTACACAAGAATAGTTATTTTAATTCTTTTTTGACACATATTTCCGTACTTTAAGCACATGCAATTGCACAGTATTATCTCAAATCAACCAACATATTCAACTGGACTCCCAGATTATCTGCCTTTGAAGGTGACTTATGTCAAAAATATTCTTTTCATTAAATGTGGTGCCATTTTTCCCCTTTTCCACACTGAATATTTTGTACTACATGGCTGCAACATATGCTGTTTTAATACTGTACAGCTAGCAGACCAAAAATGAGATTTATCCATCATAATGTTGCCCCAGACAGTGGCATTTTACATAATGATATTCTGAACCGCATCGAGAGCAAAACACATACCCGTGACTGTATGTAAATGTAAAAACACTCTCAGACACAGAAGAGCAGGAAAGAAAAAAGTAACAAGCTGAACAAGCTTAAAAGTAAATACTTTTCTATTAAAATCCAAGTTGCTCAGCTCAGCTTATTCCTGGAGCACCATTAGAACCCCACTGTAAAACAATTGCCAAGACACTCTTCTGTATTTGACGTCTGAAAGAGAAACGACCTCGTGCAGGCTCATCTCTTGTGTGTGCTGGCAAGTATATTTTACTGCTGATTTTCTATGAATAAACATACGCTAAGTGTGGCTGAAACACACTGTTGGCTTTAAATAGGCCCCATATAGTATTAGGGGTTGGTTTCCAAAGCTGTCAGCCTCCTCTATCAGCTCCCTCCCTCCAGCTGGCACAGAAAACCACCCATGGCAGCTTTGGCACATCACACTCGGCTACAGAAGACACCATCTTCTAGCAGGGAAATAACCCTCCCCAAAACCTAAATGGCATGGTTCTATCAATTTAGAAACCCTTTGTACTCGATTACTGTGCACCAATAATATCCATATAAAATATATGTTAACAGACTTGTGTGACTTGCAAGTGTTCTGCACGGACTGGTGAAGCCCAATGCCCAGGCTGTGCTGCATCCCCTCTCCCACTTCTGTTTGCAAGATCCTCTCATCTCATTGACATGTAAAAAATGGGAAATAAGATGTCTCCCTTCTCAGAAAATTTTGAACTGAACTGCTGTAATATAGTTTTCAAAACTGCCATATCATCTGCCAAATTGGTTTTAATACACATCCACATAGTGCGGTTATTAGCACAGCATCCGAAACAACATAATTTAAAGGACAGCTTGGGCACTGCATTTCATTTGGGAGATAAAGATCAGATAACATATGAAAAATTTTATAACTATTTTTAAAAAAAACAGTAGAGAAGAGTTGGGTAGACTCATATTTCATACTCTACTGATTCAAGATAAATAAGGTATTAAAAGTGTAAAAAGTTAATTAGACATTAAAAGTTCTTTCAACAATTCCCCAAAAATTCTCATTTAGATAAGATTTTGTTAACCCCACAGCTCTGGTTTAACAGATTACTACATATTAATGATAAAAAGGATTAGTGATGCCGCTAATTTGGGGTGATATGGGCACAGTATGGTTTCAGTCGGAAGGAAAACATCCATTGCAAACTGTAACGACATCAGGAGGGAGTGACACCCACTTCCCTCAAGCCTACAGGGGCCTTCAGTGGGTCAGAAAATCAGTGACTCAACAGAGCTGCTCAGAACAGCTTCCCCAGCACTTGCCCTCAGGATCTGGGACTGCCGGTGCCTCCCCTCTGCGTGCTGGGCTGTACTAGGGGGAAATACCCCAACCACCCCCCAGCCTTCATCCCTGGCTCACGTGACATTTTGTCCCGGTTTTAGCGACACAGGACTAGCTTCTCCTCTAATGTCTGGGGAAACTGCACTTTTAGAAGACTCTAGTGTCTGAATTTGTGAAAATATTTACTTTATCACCAGCTCTGGGGTGTGGGTTTCAAGGTCTTGGTGTTTTCAAGCCTTGCCTGGTGCAGGGATGATGAGGAGTGAGACCCAGGCACTTGACCCAAGCTGCCAACAGGATTATTTCATACCATGAACAACACATTCAACATAAATTAGAAAGTTTGTTGAGGAGTTCTCTCTCTCTCTCTCTCCCTTGATGGCTGCCATTCTGAGAACTCTTTGCCCCAGTTCCTCCCAAAGCCACAGCACTTGCAGTGTCCCACATTGGCTGTCCCTGCTGGGAGGGCACAGCTTCCTGCTGATGCAATGGTCTGAGTACAATCCTTGTGTATGTTATACTGGCATGAGGACCAATATTGGTTCTTCAGCATTATTAATGTTAATTATAATTATTTAGTCTTATTCTGTAAAATCTGTTTACATTTCAGCCCTCAGGTTTCCCTGTTTTTTCCCCCAACTCCTCTTCTTGGGAGGGGAGGGGTCATCAGGCGAGAGAGTAATTGTCTAAATGACAATAAATTGTTGTGGGTTTCTCAAATCATAACGCATTTGCACTAAAGACAGGTGGTAACTTACTTGTCCTACAGCATTTGGCAGAAAATTTCACCAAGAGAACTCAAGTGTGCACCCTACTTCTGTTACCTTCTGCAATTTTCCCAGAAGGTGCCCAATCGAAGGAGGTTGTTTAATTAAGTGACCCCGTGGGGTGGGTGCAGGCAGAGCCACGGAGACTCAGTCACCCAGAGCCAAGTCTCCGCCTTGGATCGTCTCCTGCTTTTTGCTAAAAATTGCCCAGAAACGCCACTGTGGTGCACACAAGAATGTGTTAGTTAAAAACCACTGGATCAGGTCCATCCCTCCCGAACAATCTCCCACCCTGCCCCAGCAGCTAATCAAGATGACGATTTCCACAAGTTTTGCTCCAAAAACCTTATCTCGGAGATTTCTCAACTAGAACACAGTGCTAAATATTTCATGTACACAAAACCTAAAAGTAAAACAAGTTATTTGCTTCTCTCTTAAGCGGCGCGAGAGGGAGAGGGCTGACAAAGCAGCATTTAATTCACAGCTCTATCCAGACCAGAAGACCCAGCCTAATTTACCCAGACAGACAGTCACAGTTCACATAATCACACCCGGCAGAATATGACAGGGGAATTAAAGGACCAGGAGAACACGTCTGAACGATGAGCTTCCTGTTCTAAATGTATTAAATGCAGATGTTTAATTCAGAAAAAGGCTAACGTGGTGGGTTCTTATTTTAAGCAAAAAATTATTGCTAGAATAAATAAATAAATAAATAAAAGAATGGCAGAGCTTTTTTCATTACTTTTTCTTAAATAAAGCAAATAGCCAATTTAAACTGAAGCTCCATGTGCTACAAAGATGCATGAGAAGAGACAGCCAAGATTTTGTAATAAATTCTGGTATAGCAACTGATCAGCAAATAAGGAATTAGCTTATTCTGTATGCAAGTCTTTTTCCCCAGGTTCTTTCTGAAAACGGCGCTGACAGTACTCAGAATTTCAATTCACTATGCTACACTGGCATCTGCCTCCCAATATTTATTTCCAGATCCAGGAAGAAAGATTTGACATCTAGACTTGAGCTTTCACTCTGATATAAAGCAAAACTTGCTCCAGCGAAGTCAGTGTCACTGCACCACTGTAGTGAAAGGGATTTAAACACTCAGTGCAAAAGTCTGATTTTACCAAAATTCTGGACTAATTACTATTCAAATTCAAATGAGCTATTTCTTGAAAAGCCTCATTTGGAAAACAACATATTCAGAGTTCTATCTGATGTAAACTTCTTGCTAATACCTCCTTTTATTTTATCTCATTTAAAATCAGTCACTTTTAAGACTGTAAACAAATTCATTTCTACATGCCCTCCACCTGCCCTCTCTTTACCATTACTTTCCCATTATTTATCAACTTTGTGTTGTCATGCCAAAAAATAACAGATGGCCATTTCAGGAGAGAAAAATAATCTCTGCAAACCTGTGACTGATATAACATGCTTTCGGGCATTCAAAATGAGAAATCATTGTAAAAAAACAAGATACAGAATTTCAGGGGATGAAGTCACAGAACAATGCCCTTGTACCAATAAAGTGATTATGGCAAATGTTCTGTAACTTTTTCTACTGTTTCTTTCATTTAAAAGCTTTGTCCAGGTTTTAGTTCAGAACTCTTTTAGGGTTAGGGTGCCTGAAGTTACACAAGACAAATTGACAAAAGGGAAAGATCTCATTTTTCAGCTTAAACTTGTTATTCTTCATAACTCTTTGTTGTGGGCTAACATGAAGATCAAATTAACTCTTTTTTATTTTTATTTTTTTTTTTAATTCAGCATCTTCTTTTCCTGGAGAAAGCACTTAGAATACCTTTTGTATATTAAGGTTTAAAAACAATGACTGGAAAGCATGGATGTTCATCTGACAATAAATCATTATCAAACTTGAAAGTTTGGCACAGTTTTCTTTACCATTCATTACCTTAACATATAAAAAGGCACAATCAGAAAACAGTGGTCTAAAAAGGGACATCAGAACATTCTGGAAGACACTCTGGAAAGGACAGATGCAGAAGCAAGTTCGGTTTCCACGACCTTAATAGAATAAGGGCTTGGAAATCCAGAGCAGTGCTTCTCCAGGCAGTGACGGTGTACAGGCCGTGCAGGGTGCTGCTGGTCCCCAGAGGCAGTGGGCAGTATGAGCACAGTAGGATCATAGAATCATGGAATGGTTGTCAGAAGGGACCTTGAAGATCATCTCATTCCAGCCCTCTTGTCCTGGGCAGGGACACCTCCCACCAGACCAGGTTGCTCAAAGCCCCATCCAACCTCCAGGGATGGTACAGCCACAGCCTCTCTGGGCAACCACCGCATAAAGATGCTGAAATACTCACATAAATGAGTTCTTAGAAAGAGAATGCTAATGATCTGCTAATGCAACCAAGGGAAATGAAAACTCATGTGTAACCATGATCTCGTTATTGTGGTTGATTAGTCAGAGGTGACAAGAAAGGAGGGAGCCTGCAGCCAAGCAGAAAGCAGAACCTGTTATCCGTAGCTGCAATCAGTAAGACAAGCAATTGTGGCTTTAAACAGATCTAGGCCAGGACAATCCCCAACAGCAAGGGAAACGGAGTGTTGGAACAGGCTGCCCAGAGACACCGCAGGAACTAGGCAACGATTTGCCTGGAATGATGCTGCCTTGAAGCAGCAGAACAGACCAGGCATAGGTAGGAGAAGGTAGACCAGGCCTCATACCCCAGCCCAGATGAATCTATGAGCAAAGCTTCAAAACCAGGCAGAGCATTTTTTGCCATTCATCTGTCACATGATCTAAGTATGAGATGTCCCCTTCTGCAGTTAGCAAAGACCACGCTTTAATAAGGTCTGCCACATAAACAGAGGAATGTGGTTAGTGTTGGAGATAGAGAAATGCTTGCCAATGCCTCAATTGTGTCGATGTTACTGGAAAGGGCTCATGCACCACAACCCTGGGGCCTACATACAAAGGTGAAACAGGAGGGAAGATGGAGAAAACTACTATGGACCTTAGGAGATAGTATCATAGATTTGTTTAAGTTGAAAGGGACCTTAAAGATCATCCTGTCCCAACCCCCCGCCCTCCAACTAGACCAGGTTGCTCAAAGCCCCGTCCAACCTGGCCTTGAACACCTCCAGGGATGGAGCAGCCACAACTTCTCTTGGCAACCTGGGCCAGTCTTTCTCCACCCTCAGAGTGAAAAATACATGCCACTTACTCTCTATTAGAAATACACATCTGGGCTAAAAAAACCACTACAGAAAGCTGGAAAAGCTGTTTCATAGACCAAATTTTTTAGCCTCTGGAAACATATTATGAAATTTTCAACTTAAGTTACAAAGGTGGGAGGTAGCTGTCTACAAAGCTGTCAGCAAACAGGCAAATGTGATGGTCCACCCTCAATGGATGTTCTTTTGTGCTTTTCCATGCTTGACCATGCTAGGGAGCAAAATGACATTTTTCCTTCACTTCAGCTACTTTTCTTTTAGACAAAATATTTGCACATAGAGTCAGTGAAAGCTTCAACACAGAAATTCAAGAAATTTGGACTAATTTCAACCTCCACTCTTTCCTCCGTCCCCTTTCTTCTTCCATTAGCTAGACAATCTGCAAACCAAGAAACACAGACCAAACTTCAGCTCAGCTCAACTCTTCTTGGGGAAGCAGTCTTCATTTCAAGTTGACTAAGACTCAGCATCTTCCCTCCCCCTGGCACCTCCAAGGGGACACTTAATGATTGCCCCAGCACAGGCCACCTCACTTGAACACTATTTGACTGTTGAGTGGCAATGATGTATTTAGAAACATGGACTGTTCTTTTACACCAATCAGAGAGCATGGAAACCCCATAGAAAGTCTGACAGAGGCACTGACGTTGTTAATGAGATTTCCCCCTGGTACTTATAAAGGCTTCTGCCACAGAGAAGTTCTTTGTTGGGCACTGGCACACCAGAAACCCCAAGAAAGCAATTAGTAGGAGAAATCAGAAGTTAATGCCGAAAAAAATAACCCTGGAAGTTGAAGCTCAGAGAATGAAAGGAACAAAGTGTGGAAACAGCACATGTTCGAACTACCTGTAAGAGCAATGAGAGAGAAAAATCACTTACAGGAGGAAGTGGCTTATATTTTTTAATGGAAGGCAACTAGTTCTTGTTCCCTAAATCAAATAGGAAAAATAAACTAATCCAACCTGTAAGATTTTGAAAGCCTATTACCTCCCCAGAGAGGGGTAAGTCTTATTCTTAGCTACGAACTCCTTGCTCTCCAATGGAGCAGCCACAATCTGAACACCCAATATTATTATCCAAAAGAACACAAAACACAAGACAAGCCCAAGAACTGCCTCATGAAGCAAAAACAGATAATCAAATACAGGCAGTGTGGTTAAATAAAGATTAAATTAGAGACAAGAAAGTTAGCAGTAAATACACAAATGACACAGCTGTGAAGGAGGGAAAGACATCAACCTCTTCCCTGAGGGAAAATGAATAAAAACATGTAAATATTAACAAACCGTGCTATGATCAAATTACCTATAGATTAGACATACAGTAGACAACAAGGGTTCACTTACAAGAACACAGAGTGACTAAGACATTAAAAATACAGTTAGAAAAAAATTCCTACAATAACCAAGGTGATAAATCACAAGATACATGTATTTGCAGGGTTAAAAAAAAACAAAACAAACCCACAAACAATACAACAAAAAACGCAAACCAAAAACAACCACCAAAAAACCAAATACGATGCTTCATTTTCATTGACAGCATGGTTATCTTGCACATATCACCTCACCACTATTTAAAAATCCCTCTGAAAGTCCAGAATAGTCTTGTTTTGAATTTGGTAGCATCTGCCAGCGGGGGCATCCAACTTCAACAGAACATCTCTTTTAGCTGATCTTTGCTCAGACATACTGATGCCTTGCAAAATTATTTCAGAGACTGATTTTTTAATAATAATTTAAAAAGCTCAAAAGACATGTTTTTAGCAGAATTCAGATTGTTTCATTATGAAAGAACATCCATAAACTTTTCAGGCTTGGGTATTTTCCATTTGTAGCCTCACTGCCCACAGTGGCAGGGAAATCTGCAGCCTCTGAGGACACAGAACGTACCCTGGCAAAGAGGAACATCCCGCTAAAGACCATAAACGTCCCTTGCCATTGTGACCCGTTCTCACAAGGTTCAATGACAAATATGATAACTTAAAGCCAGGAAAACCACATGTTAAATCTGAATGGGGCAAATTTAGGGAGGGGGGAGATCAACCTCCTGTATCGCTGGCTCCCAGACTTTGAATAAGGGGCGTTTTGTCTCTAAAGTCTCAGGCAGCCATGGGATAATTTGTCGCTTGCTCCAACCAATGAACATATTTCCATCCACCACTAAGTGGTGCTGTTACTCCTGGAAAAGAGTTTATATTTTCAAGTATATTCACAGATCACTTTTTTTTCTTTTAGTTTCCTGTAGTGTTTCATCCAAAAGCAAACAAAAAAAAAAAACCAAAAAACCAAAACAAA
>VXBJ01000508.1:1023254-1062013 GCA_013400055.1 Nycticryphes semicollaris | reverse complement strand
TTCTGTGATTCTGTGATTATAATCTGTAATAAATCTAGCTTTCACAAAGCTTATGGGTTCCCTGTAAAGCTGTTTAAATAGCTGTGTTTGCAAGTTGTAGATGGTTACACAATTTTAGAAAATTCAAACCTAGAAGACTTTGCCAAGCTTTGAGGTTAGGAAAAGAACTAGTGCTTTCACTGATGGTAGTAGTTCCATGTGCGTATACTTATATGTATCTGTCCTAGTAAATCTGAAAAAAAAAAAAAAACTAGAAAAATTATTTAACATGAAATTTCAAGGAGGATTCCTCTTAAATTAGAGATGTGCATAGGCAAAGAAGAAATGTAAGATTTTATTAAATACTAGCATCTAATAGAATCTCCAAATGCATAATCTCCTCATATCAAATTATGTGTAACTTTACATTATGGGCAGACGAATACGCATTTTTAAATAGAAGCATGTGAGTTTCAGTTTGATTCTTATTTGTTATGGTAGAGGAACAATGCAAGGAAAGTCACCTTTGCATATTAATTCTACATCTATTTTGTTGGCAGTTTCTAATGTGGATTTAAAAAAAAAAATTGCTCATCAGGGGAGAGGGAGAAGAGAGGAGAGGACAACATAGTGCATTATAAATAAGATAGAAAGATATTTACATTGAGCATGACATCTGTTTGCAGAGGCAGCAGTGATGGTGAGTAAAGGAGGGAAAAGTAGCATTTTAACCTGGAATGATGCGAATGTGCTGAGGGACAAAACCAGACAGGACTGAAACACAGAAGCAATGGTGAGGTGGAACCAGGAGTGGGCTACAGACAATGCTCTCTGCTTAGAAACACTAAGAGCTTCTCTTGTTTTGTTACTCTGTAATCTTAAATAACAGTCAATGAGACTGGGATATGGAGGGTCCCAACATCAAGAAGTAGTGCTAAGTGCTCTCACGTCACATCCCAGAGCTATTCTTTATCTTTTATAACTTGAGTCTTGCAGTATGAAATATGAAAGACTGGGCATTATGATGTTCCATAGGAACAGAGAAGATAAAAATATCAGTTGTATCCTAAATCTGTTCATAAGAGGAATTTGTTAACATGAAATGCAGAGATGATAATAGGAAGCGCTGCAGAGGTTGTTGTATCAGTTCATAGTGGGCAATAGACTCTAAAATGAAGATATTTAGACACATACATGAAAATACCTATGGCAAAGTCAGCAATTCAATCTGGGTCTTTATAGACCTATGCTGACCTACGTTGCTGTTGACCTTCAAAGAAAACAATAAAATATGTCTATAAAATTTAGCTGATCTAGGGAAGAAATTTCTTTAGTTAAACTGGAAAGTCTCACTTTTTTGTTTCAGATTCAAATTATTTGTTTGAGATTCAAATCTTACATTGATGTCTATTGTTTGTTCTTAGCCTGAATCTACATTGTAATATCTTTAAGATCATGTTATTAGACAATGACCTTCATTTGGGAAGGGGAACCTTAGTAAGTTAACATTAGATTGAAATGTCACATTCAGTGGAATATATTTGTTGATATTCAAACTTTTATATCTTATAAATGTAGTTGAGCCACACTGTAAACTGAGGAAGAAAACCCACATTCTTCCATGTTTTCTATAACACATTCAGGTAAATAGAGTGCAAAGTTATATATATGTAACAAGGATAGATTTAAAAAAGCAAGTTGTTTTAGTAGACTGAAAGTCTTATCCTACTAAAAGTGCGATATATGATGCCAAAATGGATTAAAGAGTTCTATATAAACCCTTAAATGACTGTGGAAAAAATGCCAGATTCATAATACCTTGCAATATTCTCCTCTTTGCCTTGCAGTATACCCTGAGAAACAACAAAATCTGGGCCTGTAAACCACAGAGTAATTTACTCATTGTCAGTTAAGGTCATAAAAAAAAAATCTACTTTATTTAACAGCTCATAAATCTAATATTTCCCTCTTGTAGTAGGGTGTTTTCAAGGTATGTGCTAGCTGGTATGAGAACAGAAGAAACAAAACCTCAAAACAGCTAGCCTCACACTGCTCTGTGTAGCTATTTTAAATTAATACATGTCACACAATATAGATTTTATGTGCCAAGTGTAACTTGCAGGAATCTGGCCACCAATATTTAAATGTCAGGTATGTAGTTGTATACACACACACATATGAAAATACTATTTTTGTGCCAAAATCTTGACAGTTGTCAACTGTGTCCTATTCAATGTAACATTTGGTATTGTTACAGGAAAGCTGGAATGCACTGATATAAATAATTTTTCTATCCATCTGTCTGCCTTGGGGAATGTTTGTTTTCAATGCCTAGCTATGCCCTCTATTTAATTTACACTAAAAACGAAATTATTATGCATAGTTAACTGGTAAAACTTGAGTATTTGAACGGATTAAAAAAATTAATGACAAATTAGATTTTAAATCACAGGGAATTTCAGCTTCCAATCCTATCAATTCCACATATGTAGTTTATTATATTCCTGAAGACAAATGCATTTAACATGCTGACAAGTTCAATTTCCTCACAGCTTTATTATACAAATTACTTATTACAAGGAAAAAATGTCAAATGCCTACTGCTCTAAACTATGAGTATGTCTTTGAAGCAAAGCTTCAAGGGAATTAGTAGAAAAATCTAGTGGTTTGGCTTTGGTGCTGGCACCAGCAATGCTATAGCTACCTTTTTCCCTGCCTGTTTGTCTCACTCCCCCCATCATTCAGTGCAACCACTCTTCCCCCAGTTGCTTGTTTAGAATTTATTGTGACAATTGTATCCTAAAATATGTAAGCGGTTCCTGGATTTTTCTTTGCCCATCAATATCTTTCAGAAATTTGCCTTATTAACCATAGGTCAAATATAACAAGCAAAATTCACTAAGGCATGCCATGGTTACATGAAATATGTATTGTTGCAGTTGATGTGACTACCTAACTTGTGACCCAACCAAAGTTAAGAAAATACCTAATATTATTTGAGGAGTAAATATCTCAAGGTGGTTAATGCTGTCTGAATAGTGTATTAGCTTTGGAATGACCATTTGCCAAAGTTGTCAGGGTTTGTTTTGTTGTTGTAAATTGACTTGCAACCTTTGTGAGAATTCAGTGCGATTTATTGTGAAATTGGATTTCTCTGCGATTCATTTTGATATGAGAGAATCAGGTGTCAGGTGGCTTTGGCCTAGGTGTAGACTACCAAGGCTGGTAGGGCTGAAAGTGGGTTGCCAGGTGATTTCCACTGGCAGAAGGTTTTTGGACTTAATTATCTCTTGGTTTTTGCTTTGCTATCCTAATATGACAGACAAAACAACACCTACCTAAAATGTGTAGAAACAAAAATAACACTTGGACAAATTTAGTTAGAGCTTGAAATTCCTTAAAAAAGTCTGATTTGGATTTTTTTTTTCCTTATTTGTTCCCATTTACATAACTACAGCCTAGCTGTTGCTTAATCAGTGCTCTCTCATCTGAAGGATATAAGTCTCACTTAATGAAGTTTCAGTTAAAATGGAAACCCTCCATGTTCCAACCAGGATTTATTGAGTTCTGTGCAAAGTTGTCCACGGACAAGTTATTCTTCTCCAACTCCTGCCAAACTGAATCTGATTTAAGGAAGCATAGAAATGAAGATTGATGGCAAATGAACAGAAAAAAAAAAAAAAAGCTCACAGCCAGAAGGTAGAAGGAAATATCACTATTGGGTTTGTTTCAAGTGTGTGGTTGGGATGAGTTTGGTCCAGCTGGGTTACGTGCCAGTGAAACCAGCTGAGAGCAAAGACCTGGAATGAGCAGGTCAGTTCTGCACAGTGGGATTCACACAAAGAACAGGATTTACGTATTCCTGATTTTTACTGCAGTGTCTGATCTGTTGTGAAAGGTTGCCTTTTGGTGGTATAGCTAATAATGTATCTTTTTTATTGGGAAATATAAGAACCATATCAGATTAAAGAAAGGAAAAAATTGCTTATCCTATAGTACTACTTCACATCTGTAATGATTTTGCACTGTTTAAGTAGTTTTTGAAGTAAAAATACTGAACTCTTGGTAGATAAAGGTCAGATTTATTCTCATGTCTACTGAGTGCAGTTACTGCAGAAATATGCATCATGAGCCAAGAAAATGTGACTTACTTCTGAAATATTATTGGGGCAGTCACAGTCTGCTTAAACATGACAAGGAGCACTTGGATTAAGCTATTGACTATGCAGGGCACAAGCAGTGCAACTTATTTCACTGTATAGGTTTCAACTTTGCTGCGCCTTCTGAAAGTACACTGCTGCTTTGTATCGCTTCAGTGGGATCTACGCAGGCAAGCAGTGTTTTCTTCAGAGTCCAGAGAAAATCCCGGCCTTTCAGTGCAACTGTATGCAATCACTCAAAACAATTCTCTTTAAAGTAATGGAATTCTTAAAGAAAAGGTTTCAGTTCAGTTTTCCTTTTCTTACCCCAAGTCACGATTAAGTCATGTATTATCTTAAACAGGAATTCTTCCTAATGCAATTGATGGGATTTTAATGATGAGGCAAACGTATAAAGAAAAATAAAAAACCCCACACAAAACCTTCCTACTGCACAAGTTTTAATCCTTAGGCATGTCAAATTCGGTGAGATGGCAAGCAGCAATATAATGCCTCTATTGTCACTGAATTGTCTATCACTGTACAAAACAAATCCGAAAGTGACAAATGTCAAACTCAGTAACAGTGTATATAGGGGGGTTTTGTTGGCTCCTCTAATTCTGTTAAAAATTTGACTAAATTAAAATTCAGTGAGCATCCACAAGGGAATAAACAGCACCAAGTTCTATGTTCATTTTAGGACTATTCCTGAAGGTACATGAAGCGTCACGAGAAAGGGAGAGGACAGGGAGTCCTTCCTGCTCTTCCAAACAGGATCAACAATCTCTCAGTTGTTTCTCTCAAACCTACTCTCTGTTAGGGGTGATGTTTTTGTAGATGCTTTAGGCACTCTACTCCACTAGTCACCAGTGTTAAAATTAGAAATTAGTTTTGTAATATCTAGCATCATTTGCTCTTGCTGCCGTTTAAACTCCTTCCCCCAGACACACTGAATATAATGAAACAGATGGTTCTCTTCCTTTGTCATGGACTCTTCCATGTTTTGAAAAAGGCGTGCTGGTTATCATCCTACTTTTAGCCTTCTCTCTAGTTCAACAGCCCAAGCATGCGGAGTCTTTCGTAACATGTATTCCTGCCTGCTGCTCTCTTGTGGACTTCCAGACTGGGTCTCATCGGTCCTGATGTATAGACTCTGAATGGCTGTTGCTGAAGAAGAAGAGTTACTTTTTTCTGGGAGGAACTTTTTTATAGTGAGGGTGGCAGAGTCCTGGAAGAGGCTGCCCAGGGAGGTTGTAGAGTCTCCTTCTCTGGAGACCTTCAAGCCCTGCCTGGATGCCGTCCTGAGTGATGTGCTCTGGGCAATCCTGCTTTAGCTGGGGAGTTGGAGTGGATGGTCTCTAGAGGTCCCTTCCAACTCTGACAACTCTCTGATTCCATACGGTCCCCTCTGAAACACAGGACTCTTCTGTTTGCTCTTGTAGGGAATCTCCCGCCATGATAAAGTCAGTAGAAGTTTTAATTTACTGGGAATTTCTGGTTTGGGTCCAGTCTCCCAGCTCTCATAGCTGGGAGCAGATTTTCAGGTATGTGGCTTCTGTTCAGGCTTCTTAATGGCAGCATGGGCAATCTTGTTATTTAAAATGGAAGCTCCTTGACTTTTAACACTTCTGTCTAACATTTCTAAAGAGATCTTCTATCTGCTGAGGTCTTCTGAAAAGATGATTGAAATTTTTGCTTAAGTGGGAATTTAATCCCTAAAAACCTCATTCTTAATAATAATAGACAGTGTGATTTTTTTCAGAAATAAAACAGCAAGAACAAGAGAAGTTGATTAGAACTAGCAAAGTGCAAGGAAAGCCCTGGATAATATTCAGATTTTGTACTGTAGTCATCACTGAGAAAATCATTAATAATTTAGGTAATATTTTATTATTTGATCTATTTCTATTAAGGCTTGTAACTGCACAAGGTTCAGACATTAAACAGAGACAATTAATTGAAATCTAACCTTTCTACTGAAATTAGTTGGCCTTTCATTAACAATAACAGACCTGTCCTGCAGTCTTTGAAAATGAAAGAAAAATCGATTTCATTTTAGATCTAGATTGTTCAGTCATGAAGTCATGTTTAACTGGATGGTTATGGAATTATCTAAATACACTTATTTTTATTTCAATTTACAATATTTTTACTGGCTTTTTAGGCCTTTCTTTCTAGTTTATAGTATGAATGAACATTTTGCAAGGAACTGGATAGGTTACTGAAAACTGAATTAAAGATCAGTGTCGAATATTTTGTACAAGTCCAGGTAGATGATGTCAATTCTTTATTTGCCATGTTCTTTATTGTTCATAGTTTCCAGGAGTTTCTGCTCCATGATCTTGCCAGGCACACAGATGAATCTGACCAGCCTGTAACTCCCTGGGTCTTCCTTTTTCCCTTTTTAAATCTGAAAGTTATATTTCCTCTTTTCTATTCAGTGGGAATTTCACCGGACTGCCATGACTTCTCAAATACGATGGATAGTGGCTTAGCAACTTCACCTGCCCACTCCCTCAGGACCTGTAGATGCATGTGATCAGGTCCCATGGACTTGTCCACCTTCAGGTTCCTTAGATGGTCTCAAACTTGATCTCCTGCCTGCTAAGTTAGAATCATTTTCAGGTAGTTCATGATGATTTGCATGTGTAATATGTAATGGTATTCTCAGATGTTGCTGAGCTCTTTATAAGCACAATTAAGGAGATATTAGAAGTCCAAATTATAGAGAATTATATGTCCTTTGATCCAAATGCTGGCTCCCACAAGTAAGTTGCCTTCAGAAATGAGTGTTTGTTGTTCAGATTGCCAGCAGCAAGAGCAGCCAGCACTGAAGCTCAAATACATCTTAATTGTCATGATTATTCTCTCCTGATTTAGGAAACACTTGTTTCCAGCTCTGTTCCATTTAATGTGGCAGAGAAACATCCTATGAGTGCTTTTAAGCATAAAAGGAATGCTATTGCTGGACTTCATGTCCCTAATTTGGATCTCTTATGACTGATGCTTGAAAGATGAGGCTACTGAGGGCACTAAGTTAAAATGTGCATTTGCAGCTACAAGTGTGTTCAAAACTCTCTCATCTTTGGCTTGATATGAGACAGCAGAAGGCAGCCTCACTTGAGGCACTGGATGCCTGAGATTAACCAGGGGAGTTCCAACAGACAGTGTAACTATTCTGAACTTCAGCCTTACCTTTGAACACCTATCATCTTACAGAAATGGCTGAAAATTTTAACATCGTGGTTCCCTTAAAATGTCACTGTTATAGTCTCCAGAGGAGTCCCTTTTGCTCGCTTGGAGCTTTTGAGACCAGCTCTAGATAGAAAGATTTTATTGATGGTATATTTCAGACAACTTCTGGCTTTCATCTCTCATCTCACTCTCTTAGATTCCTTTTAGATTCCACATGCAGGAGAAGAAAGTGAATGTGTTTGATCCCAGAGTCTGATTTGTCTTTTGGTGGTGCAGACCCAGAGCTGTTTCAGCTGTTACTGAAAGGAATAGGGGTCTAGATCCTTGGCCAGCCTTGGCAAGCAGACCATGTCAATGATGAGCCTCAGGATTATTCAGTTGCCTACATTCAACAAAGTTGAAGTGAACTGATTCTGTGTCATGCAAATTCGTGGACACAAATGGTAACATCCTGGTGTCTTATGAATCAAAGATAATAAATGGTGGGGGACTGAAGCAAGCTGGATGATCCATCTCATTTTCCCCTAGTGATTGCATTAGTTTTCTAGGGCAAAATTCCACCTTTCCACGTTCTACCACTGTATCATGCTTATGCAGTAGTTCCTAAGCTACTTGTTTTTTTGTTGTTGTTGTTTAGTTGTGAGTTTGGTCATTTTCTTTTTTTTTTTTTTTTTTCCTAAATGCTGGGCTTATTATAATGGTTTCACTTCCCTCTTTCACAGTTAATAGCAAAGGCATCCCAATCACCATACGCTGCATGAGATATCAGCATGATAAGATTTATATTGTCTCTGTACGTACCTGAAGTGCAACCTTACATGGTCATGAAGTTCTGTTTATAACCCATCAAGGCTGTGTTTCTGTCATCTGTATTTCCAGGGGAATTTGTTCTTTTTTCCCTCCTAATGTCACCTTTCCAAAATGTGGTAGCCCTGATGTCTCTGACTTCTTTCCTTGTAAAAATGTATTGAGGGCATGCTGTCAAGCATTTATCCTTCTCTTTCTTTTTTTCCTTTTTGTTTTAAATGTTTCCTTCTTATCACGTATTTCAGAAAGGATTTTGAAATGTTTCCCCATACGGTTGACCTTTCTGAGCTGTGGCAGGCAGATAGAGTGTATCAAAGAACACTAATCTAATAATCCAACTGCCCAAAGTGGGTATAAAAATGAAATCTTGGCTGCAGTAGTAGAATTGCTGCTTGAACATATATATAAACAAGCCAAAGATTCAGCGTGGAATACCAGAGAAACAGAAGAATTCCCTTGTGTCCTGCTTTATTTTACTCCTCCCCCCTTCTTTTCTTTTCATGTTAGACTGTGTCATCCAATAGGACAAAACCAGTGGAGGTAAGACAATGCTATAGTGAGTAGCCAGATGCTATAAAGGATAATGTGCCAGTTGTGGATATTGATGAAATTGTCTAAAACTTTGAGAGATTTCAGGAAATGTACTCTAATTCCACCAAGGTATAAATGGAAAAACTGCCTAAGAAGCAGAAGAATAAAATATGCTGATAAGTTTTTAATATTTTTACTGGGTTTTGTGCTTGGTGAATTATCTATACTGAATTTGAGGTTTGTACATTTCTTCAAATAATGGCAAAAGGTACAATGATTTAACTCAAGAACCAAAATAAAAATCGAGTTATAGCTGTGGCTGCTCAAAACCTCCTTTTTACAACTTATATTAAAGTGCTATACTTATTCAGTTTTTTGAAGTTCAGAAGAGCTAGATGAACTTCTATGATGATTAAATAGATAGTTTAAACAATAATGTGTGTGGAGAGCAGTGGAGTTGTTAAGGTGGAGTTGTCCCATGCATTTTCCTGGTTTATCTTGCAATTTGGGTGTCTAATTAAAACAGCTGAATTATGAGATAGCAGTTATAGCCAAGCTAGCCTTTCTCCATTTCCTGATGTTTGTTTTGGATGCTAATTTGCCACCATCTTCTATATACTGGCAGCTGCATGGTCTGATGCTGCTGTGGCCCCTCTGTGGAGCTCTGTTCTGCATCTGTTTGAAAACAATCCTTCATCCAGACTTTATCAATCATCATCTTAGGAGGCCTGAGTATGTGTGAACAAGTTACCACCTTTCAGCTGGGTTTCAGTAATAGCCTTTAAGAGCACAAAAATGAAGCCATGTGTCTTACATTACCTTTCTTTCAGCATGGGAGTGTGAGTGGTCACTGAGCAACAGCTTGGTGGGAAGCTGCGTTAGTTCTTACTTCATGGTAAATCATTTCTTTGTCTATTTTCTGTGTATGGTTTACTGTCCTTACTCGGCTGCCCATTGTTTTCTAGGTTGCTGGAGCTAATTTCCAGTACAGTTTGTTAGAATTAAAAGATACATGCCTTTAGGGTTTGCATTATCTTCCTCCTCTTCCTGTCTTCCAAACTCTTAAGAAAGTGAGTGTTAAGTCAGGATTGGTATCTGGATTTAGATCACCACTGCTTGTTTGTTCTTCTTTAATTCATTGCTGGAAACTTGAAACTTGATTTGAGGGAGCTAATGGAACTGTTTGTTAAACTTATTTTAAAAAAAAAATTGTTAAGGGCTCTCAGAGTACTTCTTGTTTTTTTCTGTGTGTGTTTTTACGTGCTGTTTCAATACGCATAAAACACTTGCCCCACAGAAACTGGTAAATGAACTTTCTCATGGACTGGGAACCATTGGAGAGTAGCATTAGAGACAGTGTGGTGAGAAGTGGGCAAAAGAAAGGCAGTTGTCTTCCCTTATTACAGATGGAATGAAAACTTTATTCTTAAATTTCAGGTGGCTTTTCTAAAGATAGCATTTGTTCTCGCTCATTTCCAGCAAAATACACAGGGTACTGGAGAATTGTATAAGTACAGCTATGCCTATTTACAGCCACTGATAAAAGTAAGAGTTTTTCTCTGTCTTCAAGGGAGAAGAATCAGACACCTAATCAGCTAATTGGCAACTTGCTTAATGTTTTGCCTGCTTAACTCCATTATTAAGGAAAAGATCCCTTGCAGTGTGTATTGATGTGTCTAAACAATCAATAAATGAAACATCTAATTTAAAAAAAAACCATTTATATGGCACACAGCAATTTAATTAATTGTAGTTAGGAACAAATTGGGATTGATTAGTGCTCATTGTTACTTAATGCTACTTTCTCCTGTTATTACTCAGTAATACTGTTGAAAAAAACCTAAAAGGTGGAGAAGACCTTTGTTTTCTGTTCCATCACCGCAAGACCAGAAATCTTTCCCAATGAGATTAATGTCAAACTGTGAGATTAACAACTCTTTGTAGCATTTATATAAAATGTTAAAAAGTAATATTTGTGAAAGTTGAGTATACAAAATTAGGAGATAGTTTTTTTCAGTAGTTTAAATATCTGTTGATCCATCAGTCCATTTTATACAGCTATGTAGGGAACTAATAAGGGAAGGCTAGGGTACGACAAGCTTTTTTATAAATGTCCATATGTTCATATATTATAATACACATTATAGGTATGTGTTAAGTGTAGTTCTTCAGGGAATCTTTCAGAAGGCCCAATTAAAGATTCCACTTAACTGAGTGTAAGTTTAGTTGGAATGAATTTGATGCTTTGGAGAACATTTTTCCAAATTTCCTAACACTTTTCAGAGAAGGAAAGGAAACTTGCTGATAAAGATGTTCTTTAAAATAGTACTTCAAGAGTACTCTGCTAGCTTCATTTCTCTGCTTATAGCTATAACTGACACTGAAAAAACACCCTGAAGTGGGAGAAGAAATTGAAACTCTAATAATTTGATCAGTTACAATTACTCTGCAAGCTAAATAAGAGTTGACTTTTACTTACGCAACTCTGTCTCCTTCATAAAGAAAGATGGCTACTCCTTCGAAACGGAACCTCAGTTTTCTTCTTTTAATTTTGAATTTAATATTTTTCATTGAATAATACAGAATACTATCAGATGGTCTTGGATATCTTTATGCTAGAGCATCATTTTATCTTTCTCTGTCGTCAGTTTCCAATTTGAACATTTCCTTGGTCATGTAAAAACGCACAGTTCTTGGGTGGGAAAATAATGGTGGCTGTTATTATACATAGGAATTGATTCAATAGAAGAAAAAATATGAGCTTCAAGATATTAAATCCCTCCTTGGTGGGAGTGGGGAGACTCCAAATTTGTTGTTTTGTTTATAGGTCCCAAAAGAAATGACAAAGAGAAATTCTAGAGAACAGCCAAGTGGAATCCAATGTGCTAAACACTGAGCAAAAAGCTATGAACATTGCTGATCTGTTGCATGCACAGAAGGGTCTACCTGAATTCAAGTGTTGCTGGAGTAATATTTGGCAGAGAATAGAAGTGAAGGAAAGTTGATAACTAGTGGTATCTCGTACCTTCTTTCCTAAATTCCATGACGATGGTTTTAAGGATAAAAAGATGTAAAGGCTTGGCTTCCCTGTGTGTCTTATAATTCATAGTTACAAACACACTTTAAATAAATTGCAATATTTTTGTTTGCTTTACCATGAGGCTAAAATTATATATTACTTTGATTCCAAAGCAAATTATTTATTCAGGCTTTGATTTCAAGCATGGACTGTTCCCAGCAATGTTTATTATACTCTACCTGACACTACTTTTAAAAGATACATGCTCTCTTTAATGATTTGTGTTTTAATATTCTTTAAATACCAATGATTATAATTTATACAAATATACACTTGGTTAGTTTTCTTTTCAAGCTAGAATAGAAACACATTAGGCTTACTAAGTTCTTATTCACATCTTTGATGATGAAGTATCAATCTCTTTCTTCCAGCTTTCATAGCTAATAAATGCTCAGCATCATAGATCAAGTAATAAATGCTAGTTTAAGATTCCTGCTGCTTAAATATAGATTTGTTGTTTTGTTTTACTACACTGGTACACTGTGTTGATATTCTCATTATTTGATAATAACAGGTTCACCAGGTGTGTTTATGCACTACTTCTTCTTTGGGAAGCGGGGAAATGAACAGAAATTGTCAATGCCTGTTTTAATAGGTATCTGTAAACAGATATTGTAAAAATACAATTTTTACATCCTGCTTACACCCTGCTATCTAGAAAGACTTGAGGAAATTACTATTCACAGCAGTTTACTGTAAAATTCATGTATTTAAAATAAAAATTCTCTACAGTATGTATAAGTAAAGGAATTAATAATAAAAAAGGATTGATAAACACTTCAATATCTCAATCTTTGGTCTGGTTTGGTAGAGTGGAAGCTGTCACCAGTAAAACTCTGAGCAGGAATTTGGAGGGAAGGAGTAAAGCAGTGGGTATTCATGGGGTGCCTGTCATACACTTGCTTTACTGGCTACAATGGGTGTTTGAGATCAGTGTCTGACACTCACAGCATCTTATAGCCACATTGGGAAGGATTAAATAAATTTTTCTTTGAAGTCTTTTATATGAGACTTCTCAGCTCTTGCGCATTCCCTTTTGTGGCCTTGCAGGGTTATTATAGGAACCAAATGATCTTTCCACCTTAAAACTATTACTTTTAATTGCACGAGATAACTGAGCTATAAAATAATACCCATGTAGGACTGATTTTTCTCCAGCAATGTACAGGGAACAAAGTTTGTTCATATGCACTGTCAATAAGTTAACTTCTCAAAGTAGAAACTTCTTCGATGTCCATTGTAGTGACACATTGTGAAGGATGCAAGCTTTTCATTATGATTAGAAAGAGATTGTGTTTGAAAATAAACTCTTTTCTAAGGACATATTTTCAAAATTGATTTACGTTACTCCTGCATCCCACCTGTAGGTGATCTCCAAGCATACCATTTTTAATGGTGGTTATCAGTTATCAACACTGATTTGGGTAATAAAAGCAAACTTTTTCTAAGGAGAGCAAGATTTTTTTTTTCCCACCTTACCTCTAAAAGGCATTGTGTATTTACATTACAGCAATGTATAAACGTTGCTTAACAATAATCACATTTGGCATTTGGAAGTGTACCGATGATAGAAAAGATGCAATGAAAATATCTTTGATTAGAAAGTCCTTTTTTATGGAGGAGTTCTGCTGAACATAGTGGAAGACACTTTATTGAATTTAGTATAAACTTTTTAAAACATGCACTAGAACTAAGGGTAAAAAAGAAAAGCTCTATTGAAATGTATACACATTCTACTAAATCCTAGCAAGTATAGTGCCACTTCTGCAGGGCAGTCTTACATCATGCATAATAACCTTTTCACAACACAAAGCTTAGAAGTATATTTGGTCATTTTGGAATTTTTTTTTGTTTAATTAAAGGGCATAGTACTTCATTGATACATATTCAATTATGATGATAATATATCCCCCATAGGATTTGGATTCATTAGCATGTGGCAGTGTTTGGTAGAAGGCTCAGCAGCAGGGGTTCTCACCCAGGTGGATATCGAGCAAGGTTATTGTGGTGGTTTGCTCCAGGCAGGGTCACGCTGAGCCTGCCTGGGATGCTGATCCAGACCAAAAGCAAACCCCCTAACCAAAACAAACAAACAACATTAATTCTGAAACCAGGGCAGTTCTTGGAGCACTGTATGTAAATGATGGTGTTTGCAGAGCCAAGGGCTGCTGCTCAGGGTCTGCCCACACTGCTGCTGGACAGCCAAGCCCTGAAACCATCCACTCCAGTTAGTGACGTTCATCTATAAGTACCAGCAGATTAAAAAGCTGTAACCTTATGGAAAACAATATCAATATGTTCGCTGCTGTAATGGTCTCTCAGAATCTTTATTTTCCTGTTGCATTAAAAGGCAGTGAGACAGATTTGTTGGAGGTGCGCACAAAGGAACCTACAGCCAGGCCTGAGTGAGGACTGTATGTGCTGCTGTGATAGATAAATATGCAGACAGACATAATGTGATTTCCACATAAAGCTTGAAGAATGTGTACTGCTTTAACAAGAAGCAGTTTTGCCGATACTGCCTGCAGTAAGATTGGCAGTACTGTTTTATATCCCTGTATACCCTGGGTAATGTAATATACTACTATATATACTATACTATACATATATATACACTACTATACATACTCTGATTCTGCTCTGTATTCTTGACTGCAAGTTAGTTTTTAATTTCTCTCCTTTTCCCCTCCTCTTTCTGTGGCCATTGATTCCTATTGTAAACTGCATCCTACTGACACTGAATTCATCAGAAAATCTGACCTGAGAGAGAGAAGAAGGTGGCCTTATGTTCTTCAATTAGAAAAGTGCTTGCTCACCTTATTGCCTTCAAAATGTTGTGGCTGATTGAGTCTACTCAGCACTTCCATACAACTCTTCCTGCCTCCCCGCATGATGTTTTTAACTTTCTATTACTCTCCTTTCTTTCCCCTCCCCAGCCTAGGAGATCTGCTGAAATGATGAATCTGTTTGACATTCACCAGAGGATGTTTCTCCCCATGTCTCTTACCAGTCAAGCACTGTTAGCACAACCCTGAGCTGCCGTGATACAAAGAAGTTGTTCTGAGCTCATTTACAAGCAGGATTTCATATTAGTATGTGGCTCTGTATGGAAATACCTGGGCACGGCCCCTAAAGAACAAAACTAGAGTGAAAATCCTACTAGTCATCTTATCCCAAGGTGTAGCGAAACCTCTATGGAAACTCACCGAAAATAGACTAAATGCCACAAACCTTGCAAGGTGTTAATATCTAGAATGTTGTGCTCTGTAGCTATATTTACAGTGAATTGCCGTGTGTTTAGTTTACAGGTAAAAGGCAGCATTAACAAAAATGTATTTGGGTCCTTGATTCTGTATAATTTTCTCTGTTGTTGTGAAGACCATCAGCTATCTATGTGATCTAAGGGAAAATCAATATGCTAAATAGCTATGTTTGTAAAGCCTTATATATAATAAGTTATTCATGCACCTGTTTCAAAAGGTCACTATTAACATTTAGGTTTTGACATTCCAACACTTGATTTATTTTTTTTTGTTTTAGCTGAACTTTTTGGTAGCACTTCTCCATGGATGTCCGTGAATTGGGTATAAAAATTTACAGTTATTAATAGAGATAAAGGCTAAAGTTGCTTCCATAGCAAGCATAAAACAAATCTAAGCATGTATGGCAGTCAATTTTGTTACTTCTTTCCATATGGGGAAAAGAAATAAGAGGTATGGAATGGATAAATACATTTCTAAATGCTAAAATTATCAGTTCTAGAGAGTGAACACTCAGTAAGGCTTGGAAATTGATAAGAAAGTATTTCCACAGGTCACATCCAGTAGCCATTTTAGAGGCTTTTAAAAAAATGATCAAGTGTTTGTATCTTGTGTATAAAAATAACAGACACAGAACAAAGGAAAATAAATATGACAGAAACATGGTAATTTACAATGAAAAGAAATGTGGAAAGAGGTATGCTAGCTGGTTGTTTACTCTGATATTGTGGTAATCAAAAATTAACAACCTTTAAAATTGTTGAGTGATTTATTTCCTGGCTTCTTGCTTGATGTAATAATGATAGTCTCTAAAAGTGAGGATCACTTTTTGCTCATTTTCAGTGGTACTTTCGTAGAATGTTTTGCAGTCAAGGAGTGAGAAATATAAGAATGATACAGTCTTTAACAGTTCAAGTTCATAGAATCATAGTTTCAGTTGGAAGCGACACCAAAGGTGATTGAGTTCTAACCACCTGCCATGGGCAGGGACACCTCACACTAGACGAGGTTGCTCAAAGACTCGTTCGGCCTGGGCTTTAACACCTCCAGTGATGGGGCATCCATAGGTTCTCTGGGCATCTTGTTCTGGTGTCTCACCACCCTCACAGTAAAGAATTTCTTCCAAATATCTGATCTAAGCCTCTCTTCTTTCAGTTTAAAACTCTTACCCTTCATCCTATCACTATAATGCCTGACAAAGAGTCCCTCCCCTGCTTTCCTGTAAGGCCCCCTTTAGGTACTGGAGGGGGCTATAAAGTCTCCCTGGAGTCTTCTTCTCCAGGCTGAACAACCCTTGCTCTCTCAGCCTGTACCCACATGATAAGTGCTCCAGCTCTCTGAGCATCTTCGTGGCCCTCTTCTGGACTCACTCCAACAGGTCCATGGCCCTGTGTTGGGGATGTCTACTCCAAAATCCTTGGACCATTAAACCTATGCCAATACTGAACCAAAAAAAAAAGAAAAACCAAACCCCAAAAAAAAAAACCCAACCAAAAAAAAAAACAAAAAGGAAGTTGATAGTTGAATGAAAAAAAAAATTAATAAAAGCTTTTATTTTAACAATTCTTCCTTTTCCACTTAGTTACTGGTTTTTATTTTTTATTTTTTAACAAGGAAAATGCTGGTTTTACAGTGTCTTTAAAGGACATTCCTGAGAGATTCCTTCTGGGGGAAGACAAGTTTGGATGAGTTGGAACTCTTATTAAAACACTGACAATGTTACAATATACTGGAAGTCAAGACAAGACAAAAGTGGGGAAAAGAATAGGTTTGAAGTACATCTCTTATTTTCTTGCTCATCCTGGGGCAGGGCATAGTCAAAAGTCTTTTCATTTTGTAATACCTCGTTTCTGCTGCATTTACCAGATGGAACATATACATATACACTCACTTTGAGATGTTCCTATTGTGCACTAAAATCCACCCACCTTAAGGGTGAAAACTCAGCAGCTGTTCCTCACTGGTATTGCTATAGGATCGTTTCAGAACACAGTCAGTCTTGGAGAATATGCTGTAGCATTCATGCGCACTCTTCGTACTATATCTCTGCATAAAAAGGGGACAATCCTTTCTCAGAATTAGCTGTGTTTGAATGAATACCTTTTTTTTTTTCAGCTACTTTTCAGACTATGCAAGTGTAATACCAAGTTTTTCAAAGTACTTATTTTTTTTATGGAAATCTTGACTTCATGCATTTCAAGGAGACAACGTCTTTTTATTGAAGTATGGTAGATGTATAATATAGTAATACGTATTGAATCATCTATTTTACATTATGCGCTGAGTGTGCCTTATTCTTCCCACAGCAATTTACTACATTGCAATCTTGACCCTCCTAGAGGATCAATTTCTTTAGCAGTATAAAAAAATATCACCTTTGTCTCTTAAACCATCTACTTTCTCCTTTCCCTCCAGCCTTTAAACAAATGATTTTACTCTGATTGGAGGAGTGTGGGGGCACGTCTTTAAGCTAAATAAGTAGTGGAATGAATGAATTTAAGAGAGAATATTTTACTGAGGTCAGGAGAAGGAAGAGGGTTGATAACCACAGGTGAGAATGGCCATGGTGAGAGTATTTGCCTGGAGAAAAAGCAGGATGGACACTGTTTAACTCAATGTGAAGCCTTGGCCTCAAAAAAAAAATTTGAAATATGATCACAGAAGTGTGTTTGAAATTTTTTAAAAATATCAGCTATCTGGTCTAGATACCATACTGAGCTGCTTTCGAACCCAAATGAGTGTAATGTTTTTGAGGCTTGTTTTATACAATATAAGACATTTTTACTGCAATGTACTGAGCATTCCCAGTTCCTGTCGCAATTGCCTGAATTTCAAAACGTACCTCTTTATTGAGTTTTTTTCTCCTTGTCCAGTATATTATCTGCATGAAATACTGCATTTCCTAGTGTAATGTTAGTGGCAACAATAGCAGAAACATTGCAGTTTCATTGCAGGGTGGTCGAACTACGAGCTTCCTATGTCCTGCAGGTGGCAGGATCTCTCCTCTGCCAGGACAGCACCACTTCTGCCCAACAGGGAAGTAGAAACCAGGTAGAGGCACTGTGTTCCACCACCTACAATCTGGTTTAAACCAAGTCAATCTGGTACTGCTGCTCCAGCAGCTTCAGAGCTCCTCCCAGAGTGGTTGGAGTTGATATTGAAGCTGTCCTCCAGAAATAGTCTTTCCCTGCCCACCTTCGCTGTTACAGCAGCTTCTGAGACCCTCGCCTTGGCAACTAGACTATACTAAGCCCCAGGTATGGGTTAATTTGGCTTTGAAGTGTATAGCTGCAGAAAAGTTAAGTAGTAAGGCTTTGGAAATTGGGGTGTTCAAAACTTCTAGTAAAGACTAGTGAGAATCCCTAGAGGGGGCGGGGGTGCAAGATTGAACATGTAGCTAATTACGTTGTTCAGGCGGAGCTATTTAATTGAACTATAAGGTTGGAGGTGATTAAAAAATTTCTCTGAGCTTTCAAATTTTGTGAGCATTCTGGGTGCAGATTTATTTTTTTATTTTTGGAGGAAGAAGTGATTTTCATATAAGATCAGTAATGCATGTAAGGATGTGCCAAGAGAAATGATGTCAGATGTATTACTGACAGACTGGAATACAAAAAAACCCAGTATTGCTTCTTAAGCCAAGGCACTAGGGTTTTGGCATAGATCAAAAGTGGTGAAAAAGCAAACTCATTAATAGAGCATGAATTGGAGTTTAACATGTGGACTTTCAAAATGGGCTTGTCAGTCAAAAATCTGTTTTTCCTGGTGCTACAAAAGAGAAATGACTGTTCTCCCAGAACCGATCAGAGCCTGAGTCAACACCTAAAATGGTCTGTGACAATAATGTATGGATGATAATGTAGGTGGAAAACATTTTACTTTCTGTGGAATTTCAGGATTTAGGGCTTTGGAATAGACCATTGCTTTACTGAGTTTTAGGCATTGCTGTTACTGGTTTGATATGTGATACAATATTTAAAGCTCCCATGTTCTACTAAGGAAAATTACTGAACTGTGCTGATTTTTTTTTAAAAGCAACAGAACAACACCCCAAAAACCAAACTAAACTTTTTGGGAAAAGTTTTGGAGAGAAAAATAAAAGCTTGTTGGTAATACTGAAACCTTTGAATGGTTGAAGAAGCTATTGATCATGGGGTAAATTAACTGAAAGAAAAAAAAAACAAACCAAAAAAAAAAACCCAAAAAACCAACCTTCACCAGGGAATGGTTGCCTGACACTTTTGGGATATGAAGGTGGAATCTTGGCTGGAAGTTTTGATTTTTACACTTGTCTTGTTGCTTATGTGATGTTGGCTCCTGGGACTTTGAATAGGAAATCATGACATAATTTACTCAGTTCTGTTTAGTGCACTGGTGTTACTGGAGAAGAAACCCTTGCAAATGCTTCATTTTTCCATAAAATGAATTTTGTCAAGTGCCCAGAAATATGCCTCAAACTTTAACCTTCCATTTGTAGGCAAAGATAGATACCAGCGATAGAGATAAAAATGAGATGGTGACTTTGAGCAACATGACAGGAGATTATAAATCTTAGGGCTGGCCTTGTACTGCACAGAAGATTGCAGTCTTAATTAAAAAGTTTTTGAGTGGCTCTCTAAGCAAGCCAATGACTCTTACAGTTCTTGTGCATCAGGATATTTACCAGGGGAGCCCAGTCAGTCTGTCCTGTGCCTGAAGGAATTCTAAATGAGGCAGACAGTTATATAGTCTGAATATATATATATATATCAGAAGGGACACTTATGGACCTTTAATTCAAGACCAACTATTTCATTCGATGTGGAAGGTAAACTGATGTTCCTCACAGCCTGAGAGGATTGGCCTAGCACGCTGGGGCACCTTGACCTGCCCATTGAAGTGCTGCTTCACAGCAAAGCAGTCGCAAAAGCCTTGAAAAACCACTGAGAGCTTAACTGCGTAGTGGGTGATTTGAGCATTTAGTGGTGATGGGGGATGCCTAAATTTTGCCTCCCGCTCTCTGGGATGCTATTGGATTTTGTGGCACAGTCCCAGCCTAAAACAAATCTCTTTAGAATTTGGTAGTAGCATCTAACATTTGTCCTATAAGGAGGTTACCTGATCCGTGACATATTTTGCAGTAGGATTGTCTTTACTAACTGGAAAAAAACTTATTGAAAAATCAGAACAAGTCTTTGTTTTTTCTACCATTCTTGTGGAAAGAGCTAAGAGGAGATCTAGAAATGTACCATCAGTAATTGCTGAGAAACTTTGAGCACTTTAGAGTACAGAGTAATTACAGCACAAGGCTGTTCATTTTTCACATAAAAGTGCTGTTATATTTTGATTCTGTCGAACTCAATAAGAGTTTTACTTTTTCTTTAAAATGATCAGGATTGCAGACTTTAAATCTGTCCTTTGCAGGCAGAAGTTTACTTTGTGGGTGAGGGGAAAGTAGGATTTTTTTATTGCCATCCGTTCTCTTTTCCAAATTAGCAACAGCTGGGGGTGGAACACACATTTTTTTCATTCATGCACTCTGGTTATAGACATGTGCAGTGCCCTGCTTAGGACAGCCCTTAATTCTCTCCTGTTTTGGGATGTCCTTGCAAAATGAAGTTTGGGATAGAATGAGCTCTGTGCCATAGCACATTGTAAAAACAATTTCAATGCATAGCTTTTATGGAAAAAAATAAAGTACAATCACAGTGAACACTTTTTTTCCCCATGAATACAGAGATGAGAGACAATCTTTGATATAACATGTGGTTAACTTTCCTTTTCCTTATCTATATGTTTGATCTCATACCAATTAAAAGCACATTTTTTTTTAAAAAAGAGTAAGTATTTTGACTGGCTCTGCTTGGAGACTTGTGCTTTGGAGCCTACAGTAAAGGTGAAGTGACACATCCCCCGAATGTCACCCTGAGATCTTTAGCAGGGCTTTAACAGAGCTGAGAAGTCAAGGAGAAAATAGCGTGAGATTAACATACTGGTTATTTTACGCCCTAATAGTTTGTGGCACTGATGACTACCTTGTGCTGTGGAGCCAAACGCTGCAAGTTTGAGACAGGACAAGCAGTTCTGCTGCTCTCCAGATGGATTTTAGCCAGTGGGAGACCTTGCCCTGAGTAGATATCTAGGTATCAATAACATACCAAGAAACTCAATGAACCCGCTAGTTTGCCTTTAGTTGAATACTTTCTTTTTCTGAGGATCATCACATGTGGTTGTTTCCACATTGCATCTTTCTTGTCTTGAGACTGCCAATGGAATCTAATATTTTTGTAATGGATGGTTGTGTTTGAAAAACTTATTAAGACCTAATTATGCATAAATCAGCTCAAGTAAAGATAACTAGTTTTATACTAATTTGCAAGCTTATTACAAGCAGCCTAAGTAGCTGTTGTGGAAAGGTCTAACATCTGGTGCTGGACCACAGCTGCACTTAGCTGTGGTATTCGTCTTAAGCTGGCAGGTTTGGATCTCCTCACCCATCTTGTTGCCATACCTTCTGACTATAATTGTTTTTTACTCTTGGTATGTAGCTATGGTACCCTTTTCTGGGTTTGCTTGTGTAGGTTTTAGAAAACTCAGTGCTCTTCCTAAATTAAAGGCACTCTCTGAGCTACTACAATCTAAAAAGCTATCTGTAAAGTGGTGCTTCCCTTAAAGACTCAATTTGTAGAACCAACCACATCCTCCTTGATAATTTTCTTCTCTTGAACTAAGCTGTCAGGCCCCAACAAAATCAAACCAAAAGCCATTTCAGAGTTTTGGAAATGAATACCTTAACTTCCCTGTTTCCTGTCTTCCATTATGTACTGTAATAATACACGTAGCATGACTTTAGAAATTTGTTTCTGTCAGGACAATTGTTGCAGGAGGGGGAAATAATGACTTGGAAGATCTAATTATGTACAGTGTATAAAAAAGAAGCCAGTTTTTCGCAGGATCCCTATGTCCAGTGGATTGATACAACAGTGTAATTCCTCCTCAGTGTACATTTCAGTAAAGTCAGCTCAAGTCCTTTTTGTAACTCTGGAAGTACTAGGGCTATGGCAGAAGCAGTTAACTATGTTTGAGACATGGTAGAACTACCATGTTTGAGACATGGTAGAACTATTCACAGTTTGGAATGTAATAGACACATTAGTGTCTATTAAAGAAGGAATAAAATACAGACATTCAAATTATTTTCTGTGTTATGAAGGTCAGATGTTATGAGTACATGTGTGGTAAAGAAATTTTAATTTAATCAGATAATAAATTTTCTATTGAATTGTTGGATACTTTAAGTATTACCTGATTTTTTTTTTAAAGTTATTATTATTTTACGTATTAAAGCAGTAGCATTCTATTTTGCAAAGCATGTTATCCCAAATAGAAGATATGATGAATAAAAATTAGCATTGTGTTTTACTGTTTCAGCCCACTCATTAATGGGTATTAAATGCAGTCAGGTCAGACCTGCAGAGAAATAGCCTGGTACAGTCATTTTGCATTTTTGCATTGTGAATTTCAAAAGTGGTTGTGACAGTTAAATGGAAATGGCTAGTTACAAATTCTAGTTTTTACTGTGACACCTAAATGAAGATGCCATGTTAGGCGCTTGAAGAATAGTAAACATCTTAACCTAAGTAATAAAAACCAATGTTTTAAAAACACCTTTTTAGGTTGTACTAGTTCTGAGGGTTACAGAAAATATAAATTGCTCAGCTGCTAAGTGTGATTCAGTTGTGAAGTGTAATTAAGTTGAGTATTTCCAAAGGTGGAGATATTATGAAACCTGGCTAACAGTTACAGTGTTTGACCTTTCTTACTGTGAAGAATTTGCTCCTTACTTATAACTGTATTTTTTCTTGGTGCAACTTGTGCTTTTGTTGCCTTTTTTTTTTTTTCTTTTCACTTCTTGTCTGGCTCTGTCATCTCTTACCACGCATCAGGTGGTCGAAGGTATTATTTCGATCCTCCTCCGTCTTCCTTATCCTTCTTTTTCCTAGGGCTGAAGAAGGACAGCCCATGCAGGTTCTCCTCTCAAGCTGTGGGCTTATGAGCAACCTGCTTAACAGTGTCCCTGGCCTCCTTCATTCCCACCCCACTGGGACTCATTCTCTTGCTGAGAGTGTCCAATCCCATCACCCAAGCCCTCAATTAAGATATAAACCAGTATCAGTCCCAGTATCAGCATCACTAGTACCTGGTTGCCAGCTGTATATTGATCTCACCCGCCCACTACCACCACTTTTTGGGAAGACTTGATCTAGGAATCTTCTTTTGGGTTCCAGCCTAAACTTACTAATAACAGCGTAAGGCACTTTTGTGTCAACATTAAGATGTAGGTTTAAATATTGGATCAAATTCACTCATGTTTAATCTATTGTAGCTAAAGAGAGACAGCGTTATACGGTTCATTTTTACATCTGCTAGACCAAAAGAACAAAACTGGTTTTGAATCAGCTTAGAAAACAGGCTTTTGGGTTCTTTAGACAGTCTTGCCTGACTCTGCGTGAATGAATCCTCCAATGATACATGTGATCAGAACTCTAGATGCTCTTGCACCACCATCTTGCACAAAATGTTGTTTGTACTTTATAATATCAGATGCAGTTATTTCTCTTGCATGCAGAGGCCATGATTGCTTTGTTCATCCTGTGGGCACAAGTAATTTCTGATAAATATGCCTGGTTTTTCTCCTCTTTTTTTTTTTTACTTGTCAAATACTCACCAATGACAGCTAGGACTTATTAAGTAGCATAAAAAATGGCAAAATCCTACCCATATCCTTGGTATTAGCATTGCTTGGATAGTTTATTCAATGAGTGCTCTGACTAAGTCCTATGAATGAACAACATGTTGTATTACTTTAAGGAATCACCTAAGTGAGAAGGCTCACAGAGCTGCTAAATATCACATTCCTAATTCAGTTCTTGTAATGATGCCACATTGGGAAAATTGCAACTCAAATGACTGAACTTATGGTAAAGAAAGCTAGGTTAGATCAGTTGCAGGTCTGAGAGGATAGATCAGTGAGAATTTTTGAGATATAATTAAAAATGCAAATTTTAAATCACACAACATTGTTTGGTGTGCTATAGAGGGCTAAAATGAACACTTCTGTACAGTGGGTTTGTTTCTTAAATGTTTAATCAAATATTATCAGACCAAAGATGAGGTTATTCCCACAAAAGGTTCTCTGGATGGCTGTTTTACAAAAAGCAAACAGTATTTAAGAGAAAATCAAATCATAGCTCTTACTATGATTCCCTGATGGTTTTGTATGTAGATGAACCCTAAAAACACATACGATAGCTGAATTGCTAGGGGCATATGCTTGGAAAGAAATGAGGGGTGTTCTGTGCATGTTCAGAATTGCAGATCAGTTAATTGAGTGCTTCTGGCTACAGGCAGAGAATAGATGAGAATTTAAATAGAGTAATAGTGTAGCCTGTGACCATGAAAGCATAAAGGTGGGAGAAGCAAATCACTGGGAAGCACACAACTCTTACTCATCTCTGCATGCAGGAGGAAAAGATATAACCTAAGGCTGAGCACCGATATGTAGTTGATTTTTAGACGTTTAATGCCAAAATGTATGAATGGTTTCTTTTTTTCTTCTTATTGCTTTTGTAGTAAATCTTGGCTTAGCTTAGTTTGCACGAAAGATAAATTTCAGCAAATGTGATTTGTTTTTTTTAATGGGTGCATAACTTGGATAACTGCTTTAAGCCCACACTTGTTCTCAGTTTTTGTCCTTGGCAAGCAGGTTAAAAATCCTGCTATGTTAGTGAGAGCTGTTATCTAAACACAGAATTTTTCTCTTTCTCCTTGTAGCGTGATTTAAATGTCTGTATCTGAACTTGTTCTTTCCACATATGATTTCTGTATGAATCCTACTTGTTATGGCATTGCCTCCATTGTAAATTAAATTGAAAATCAGTGTAGTCTACTTTAGAATAACCAACATACATTTTTAATACGTGAATACTTTTTGTGATGAACTAGGTGCTAATACCAGTCATGATGCTTCTTCAATCACAATTATTTTGTGTTATTTTGAAAAAAATGCAACTATAAGGTATGGACAGAATTGTTGTCTTTCAAGCCAATTTCTCAAAGTGAGGCAGTACCTCAGGTTTTTTGTCACAACCAATCTACACTAAATTTGGGATAATTCTGATTTTGGTGACATAGGTGAAAATGAAAGAAGACAATAACCAAGTTTGACTTGCTAGAAATTGTGCTCAGTCATGGGTTTCCTTTTAATTTCAACTATTTCTTGTTCTGCACACAAGCCTGGGATTTCAAGTTCTGTTTAAGACCAGTAGTCATCAGAATTTAATACAGAGAATTGTTTTGAAAATACTCATTTTTTATTAAAAATATCAGCTTTTAGACTGGTAGATTATGTCATCTAACTTAATCATGTCTTACATGCCTTCATCTTTAAGTAATATATTTCTATTATCCTTCCCATTACATTGTGTAAGAAGAGGGAGCGATACTTGTACCAAATGCTGCACAAACACAGAGTCAAGTCTTTTTACTAGATGCTGACTGTCTCTTATTTTGGGGAGGTATCTGAGTGTAAAATTGAAGATGACACAGGAAAACGATTTGCCTGGATTGGTATCACATTCTGTAGTAGTAAGAGACTAACGTTATCCAGATAAAATTTAAATATAAACCCGGTATGAGAACAGAAGTCCTACTTGGCATCAAAAGGACTCTGTTTTGAGGATTGCTGTAGGACTTTATCTATGTATCTTTCAGGCTTAAAGAAAATCACACTGTAGTGCACACTAAAACGCGTTTCAAATATGGAAAATAATTACTTTAGTTGTTATTTGCCTAATGAAGTTTTTCACTTAATCAACTAGCCTACAAGAGCCTTTTAGCAAGTTTTAGCAACCGAAATCCTTGTAGAATTTCAGAAAAAAAGATAAAAGCTACACTTTTCCACACTAAAAAAAACATGCTATTTTTAGACAGTGTTTCTATCAAATATATTTCCTGAGATTTTTATTTATTTTTCTTTTCAGAGTCTGGGTATACCTCATGGAGGTAAAGCAACCAAAGAAGGATACAGTCCAGTGCCAAGACAACAGATGATCCTGAGGAGGATATAACTGGTGGGTGGAAGCCACAGGTAGGGGAGGGTTCTGGATAGGATCCATACAAGATCAGCACCTTTCTAACCTAGAAAGAAAAAAACATTCCCTTAAATAATTACACTGTGGGAAATAGTCTTATTTTCATATTACTTTATAATGAATTCTAAACTTGGGAAAGCACATATTTAATGTGTCTGGTGTTTACATTAATAGAGTAGTTGCTATTTTTATGTTACAGTGTTAGAGTAAGGTTGGTTTCAGCTTTTTTTTTTTCTACTTTTACTTTACAGTCTTTTCCTGCCTCTTTGTGTGAATAAAAATTATTTTTTATTTGAAGAAGTTTTAATGCGAGAAGTGCTGGTAGGCAGAGTCTGCTGATTTGTGGATACAAACATACGATTTCGCCTACATGTACAACTACTAATTTAACCACGATAATAAAAGATAAATAAAGTTACTGTTCTAAAATAACTTTTATTTTTTGTTACCTGATCAGATTTCACCTTACAGCAATCCATCTCCTCCTCCTTAGAAATACTGAAGTCTATTCCTTTCCCGTATTTACACTAGCAAAAGCAGAAAGGAAAAGGTGAAAGGGCACAGAAGATCGGTCTTTTCCTGGAGCAGAGTGCTCTGCTGTTGCAGGTGCTGAAAAGACCAAAGTGCAGTCATTTGGTTGTTATTCTTTGCTGTGTTCTGGAGAACCAAGCACTACTATATGATCAATGGAGTTTGGAAAAAATTACTTTCCCCCCTTAAATCACAGGACTAAACTGAAAGGGAACTACTCACAAAAGCTGCTGTTCATTTAAATCCATTGGATGAATTTGTAAGCAATAGGTACACTGCAGCTCATTAGCAAGGCTTTGTTCATCATGTTTTACTTTTATTAAGTAATTAGGCAAAAACTGGGAACGGAACTGGATAGGAGGTTTAATGGCCTAGTATCCCCCTAGCCAAAAAAAAAATCTTGCAGGCTAATATTCTGTTTTTTAGAGAAACTAGTGTATCTAGCCTCAAGTTTTTACAGGTTGCTGTTTAGCTGTGAAAGCTTGGTACTTGACCCATGTTTGAAGAGAGATTCAAAGACAAAATGTACAGTGTTCAGAAGAATTCCTCTACCCACCCCAGCATCATCATGGGGATGTGTTCCTCAAATATACACAGTCTACCTTGCTCATAGAAAACGTAATTGCGAGGTGCTTTCATGTACTGGAAATCTTGGGTCTTTCTGGCTACCTACAGGAAGACTTGATCTGACTCTTGGATGAGGTGACATGACCTGTGTTTCTGGAGCACCATCAGTAGTTAAACACTGGCATTGTATGAGTGATATTCCAGTAACTCATGATAATCTGGGGTTTCATAAAGAAACTCCACTTTATAAATTTGTGTTTATATCTCCCAGCACTGTGGTGAAGTGGAACTGACACACCTTCCAGCATCTTCTCTTCTGCTCTGTCTTTTTACTTCTGAGCATTAGAAAAAGTACTGGAAGGGAATCATGTTTGATGTTTCATATTTTTCTGAGGAACTGGAGATGGAGAGTGATCTGACGTGAGCAGCAGGTTTCCAGGGAATGGAAAAGTAATGAAGTAACTCTCTACTTTTCAGAAGTTTATTGGAACGAAGGATTGGATGGTACTGGATCTAGTAATGAACATTTTTCCAGTACATTCATGGACCAAGAGATGGCATTTCAAACAGTACACGTTACCTCTTGGAAGTGTTTTTCTCCATTACAGGCAATTCCCATATTCTGCTTATACAAAAGGCTTCTCCCTACAGAAGAGCATCTTGGTGAAGCCTGTCACTGCCTCTTACTTGCTAAGACCCTCCTGGGGATAAAGTGGGTGACATGGAAGGCAGGCAGGGTGGCCAGAACAGATGCTGTCTGGCTAATAGAGACAATGTCCCCATCTGTTAGGAGGATTTCCTGCAGTTCTGAATGCTTGCTCCCCACATCCTCAAATGCTCAACAGATGGTGGGTTACAAACGTGTAAATCACTTTGAAGTTTGGACAGAAAAATGCAAAAAGCATTATTTCCTGAACATTCAATTGTTGCTAACTCATGGAGGGGTCTTACTGAACTCTGAAACTTCCACTTTCTGCGAGCACAATTAATTTTTTGCTTGTGTTTCCCAGCAAGTTCTGAGTGTAAATGGTACAGAATAACAGCATTCCACAAGCGTGGCCGCTGTATGAAAAGTCATTATTTGCCAATAGTTGCCTCCTCTCCACAGATGTGCATAGCTATTTTCTATTCTAAATGTAGGGCAATAAGGCCATTATTTTTCCAAATACCAGTACCTGGTAATCATAGGTAAGGACTGTCTTTTTTCTTCTTGCAAGTCATTCAGATATCATGTCAGACAGAGACTTAAGCCAAAGTCATCAGAGCCTCACTCTAAGTATGTTGACAGTGAACAGCAGTGAAGGAAAGAAAACTTTGGGAAAAGATGTGGGGAAAAAATATTTATCTTTCTTATAATAACTGCAATTGTGGTGTCCTTGGAGATCAGAAAGAAACATACGTGCTAAACTACAAATGAAGATGAAAACACTCGTTCAGTCTTCCAGAGGTTAGACTTGCAGTTTGAGTTAGCAGAAGTGTCCAGCCTGCAGTCTGAAGGTATTAGGGAATGAAGTGGTAGGGTGTTATGCTGGAAGGGAAACAGAAACAGAATAAAAAAACCCACCACGTTTTCACTGGAAAATTGATATGGAGAGAAGATGTGGTCACATGTTTTTCCATTGTGGTATTTTAGAATATAATTTCATTTTTTATTTTGACATCTTTTAAATATATACATATGTAAAAACCAGTATTGCAAAGAAGTATTTTTCCTTTTCAAAGTTTGTTTTTTTCTTCCCCCCCCCCTCCTTTAAACATTTAAATCCCTTGATGGAAACATTGAAACAACTTGGTTTTAAGTAAAGTCACTCATTTACTCAGCCGTGGTGAAATGTCTTTGTAATGTTTGTGGTACAGAGCTGACCGTGCAAAAAGTAAGCTGTAGAATTAAAATATAAACTGTGTGATTGAAATGACTACAGAGAATAGATTAGGACAAAGTGAGACTCATTAGCTTTGCCTTTTATCTTTCAAAGTAGTATTGCGAAACGTAGAACAAATAGCAGCAACAGCTCCAGAAAAAATAACTTTCGATGCAGATGGTTTTTTTTTATAAATAAATATATCTTCTCTATTCTTTTGGTCTTAAGTGCAGAACTGATTCCTACTCAGTCCTTATCATTTTGATGAGCTTCCATGATGAACATTTGTAGATCAGCAAGTCTGTGGTATGGACAGATGAAGTGTTCAGTAACTGCAGTGTAATCTTTTTGTTGTTGTTTTAAAAAGTCCTGATGAGCAGTCTTAAAGCTTGAAAAACAAAGAGAAAAAGCTCTTTTGTCTTGGTGAAGCAAGCTGACTTGTTTGAATAAACAAAGGTTTTTCTATGAGAATTTCCCCTGATGTAACCTACAGCTTAGTGATAATTAATGTTCAGAAAAATTCAGATATCATGTATTGGATTATACTGTCCAGCTCTAAAAAGAGTGAAATCTCTTAAAACACTGTGGTACCAAGAATTAAGAAGATCACTATCCTTACATACTCTTTTAATTTTGGGGAAAAAAAAAAAAAGCAAAAAAAACCCCAAAAAGATTTATCTTTTATTATTGATTTCCTTCACACCCAAAATTAACTTCAGTTGATGAGAGGAGTTAGCCTTTTGCCTATGGAGAAAGTGAAGTATTTCATACCAATTAAAAACAGCACCACAAAAAAACCTCCATACCCTTGCTCTCAGATGCAATTAGACAAGACAGTGATTTAAGCCATATGGACACAGGATCATTTTGGGTAGTCAATATGTTACCCCTGACACCTCAGAGGGTCTGGGGTTGTAACTGCTAATACTTTTGGATTGAAACTGAGAACTAGTATGATGACAATTTGTATTTGGAGTTCATTGGTATTCATACAGAAGAACATCGTTCTTTTGTAAATTAGAATTTAAAAGCAAGTCAGACAATGGAAAATTTATCCTATGAAAGTGGTACTGTTTTAATGAGGAGGTTGTTACTCTACTAGAGATCTGTCGTAATAAAAAGTTGTAGTAATTTGATCCAGGAAGTTTTTCAGTTAACTGAGGGTGAAATTAGTGGGTTTTCTGCCTTTCTTTTTTAAAATACGTCTGGTTTTGCAAAAGCAGAAATGTTTCCTAATAATCAGAAGGACTTTCAGTAATCTTTGGTGGAATAACAATGGTGCAAAGCCTCTGAAAGAAAAGTCATTCTTCTGTGCTGTCAGCCGCACTGAGATTGTTTACTAAGGGTGCTCAGATGGGATGGTATTTCTACATTCTGAATATATCTCTTAAAGATATTAGTTTGTGCTTTAGAGCACTTACTACTTCTGTCCTTGCAGGGCTGATAAGCTTGGTAGAATTTGATAAATTATATGAATTTTGCCTATGACATCCTGCTCTGAGACACAGCACAACAGACTGATGTTTTTGACATTTTGCCTCAGAATCCCATTGTGCTATTAATTCAAAATCTAGTCTCTTTTTCAGCAGGAATTATTTCCATAAACCGGCCAAGTCTGAATGGAATTCAGCTCAGGAGTGGGTTGGATTTAACAGCCAGAGAAGAAACAATGAAAAAGGGGAACCTTTAATGTTTTGGAGGGTTTTTTTTGTGGTGTGGGGGTTTTTGGTGGTCGGTTTCTTTGTTTAAAAAAGGAAAATATAATGGGTTCAGAAAACTCAAAAGGTCACATTCCTAAATAGCTCAGAAACGTTTAGAGACAAAACATTACCTATTTAATTTGTTTAGATTAAACACTTTGAATCTTACCCTGGCTATTTAATTTTGAGGGGAGGAGAGAACATCCTCAGCTTCCCTCAGCACAGTTCAGTGGGTTTTTTTTCTTCTTCAGCAGTCAGTCTGGGGAAAAGAGGATGGAGGGGGAATGTCATCATTATGTGTATTGATGAATTACAAGATCCAAGCTTAATACTGAAGTGTTTTACTAGACCCAGTGATCCAGTGTGACAGCTTCATTGAGTTGCTGTTGCAGGTGTGTCCCTGGCCAGGAAAAAACCCCAAATTTGATCCCTTGCAGTGGCTGTAGGGCAGCTTTGTGTGAAATCCCTTCAGCAGGTAGAGGCAGGTTTGCTGTGGGGTAGACAAGCAGCAGAAGGACCACCTGAGCCACCCCTGCTGCCTGATGGTAGGACAATGGAGTGTTACTTCCAACAGTGACTTGGATTATGAATCGAACAACACTTATCAAATGAATGATGCATTGCAACTTGTATAAAGAAAAGATTTAATTGCAGTTATTTTAAATTAATGTTTTATTTATGTTGAAATATAAGGCAAACTTAGATTTCCTTGTTTGTTTGTTATTTTAATATTAGTGACAAATCTCTGTGTATCCTCTGAAAAGGTGCAGGCAGTCTGTATGAATGTATCCACTCTGCAGACCCTTCATATCGGAACACAGAGTTTAAAAGTAATAGCGTCTACATCTGAGCTGTGTCTAAGTGGTCCAAAAAGTGACGTGAATGCATAAAATTATCTGTAGGGTATTTTAAAAAGATACAGCCCATCAGATTAACATGAAATTCAGAAAGTTATAGCAATAAAAAAGTTCACAGCTGTCTGATGTAGTAGCCTGAAGTACAACTGCTCTTAGCAGCGGTATGAAAGTGGATTTATAAAACTAAATGTGGCTTTTGCTCAGTGACACTGAGGCAAATTGAGTTTATGGTTGCAATGGAGAAGTTGACAGGTGCTTAGTAATTTTATGCTCTGCTTAGCAGTGGGAAACAGTGTGACACAAGATTTACTGCTGCTAACTTGTTTAAATATTAGGAATTGTGTTCATTAACATGAACTTAGCAAATTGCTCCTGGGACTGATGAAGAGGCTGTAATGTCAACAAATGTATCCAATTAGAGGTCCCTTACCACCTGTGTCATAACAGCCGTGTTGAATAGATGAAACTAGCTATTTTTGTAATGGGCCAGTGGTTACATTAAAAATTGTGTATGTTTAATGATTTATCTAATTATGAGGTGAATAAAGTTTTTAATATGATCTTGACAAACTGCATCCAGGAAGCGGCTGCAAGATTGTGAGTTTCTCTCGTGTGTCCCAAGAGACTCAGAAATGCGCTTGAAGATTTGAGCATTCTCGAGGTGATGAGGAAAGGGCAATTGAAAATAGCAGTTGTTACCTGGGTCGCTGAATCGCCCTTTTTGGGGACTACATTAATGAAAAAATTAAAAAAAAAAAAAAAAAAAGTTTGAAATATGTGGGAATCTTTTTACTTTTAAAACTGATCTTGCATGTATTACTTAAGAAGAAGCACAAAAACTATTCACGGTTTTGAAAGATTTCAGATGCTTCACAATTTTTTTCCTAAATATGTTTTAGTCTAATTAGAGGTCAATTTATAAAACATGAAGCTTTCATCTATTGTTCCATTTATCTTTATACAACTTCCTTATGTATTTAGTTTAGTTTTAGGGGTTTTCCTCAGGTTTCACTAAGATTAGAGTTGATAGAATAAATTCATTTTTTTCATTTTCCAAAGCTATATACGCTAGTTTGGTTATGAAGGACTTAACTGGCATTTCAGGGTTAAATCAGTGTCTCTGGGTTTGAAAAGTATAGGTATAATTGTATATGTGTATATCACAAGATGTATCTTGAGGTTGTGAAATATGCTGATGTCAGGCATAGTTATTTGTTCTAAGAAACTGAACTGCAGTGTCAGGTTGCCTATTTCCCAGTGGTTTTGAACGCTTGTATTTAGAGATATCATTCCCACAGTGAGATATTCTAACTTAATATGGATCCTTATTGTTAATTTTTTTTTGAAATATTAATTCTCAATCTCTTTGCAATTAATCTAGAAATTTTCTAGTCTCTCTGCCTGTACTAAAATATTTTTATACTTGCCTGGAATGTGTTGGCATGTTAAAATCGATGGTGTTTCCCTCTCATTGCAATAAATGTCAGGCTTTCTGCAAAATACTTCTGCTGACTAACCAGAAAATACGTATCTGAATGCTGATGCGGCATTCGTGGCGGGATGATTTACTCAAAGCTTCTAGTTGGGTCATTCAGGGAAGATGTAAAGTGAGGTCAGTTCCTTCTTGTAAAATCAGGGGAGGTTTTTTTAAGAAAAAATGTTTAAAAAGAAACTATTGTTTAAGATTTGAATTAAAAATTGTGCATGATTCTGGATACTGCAGACTGGTACTCAGTTTCAGCAGCAGGTTAGGTGGTATTTCTCTCTAATTAATTCCCTTCAAGATGACTAAGTTTGAACACCCAACATTACTATTTTAATTGCCTTAAGTGAGTTTCTTTTCTGTAGCTTTTTGCACCCTTCTAGAAGCTTTTTAATTATGAAAGCCATTTAATAATTATTGGTCCCATATTGCAGAAGCGTAGAAAGTATCATCAATATCTCCATTTATTACTTCTGCATATTTTAAAGTTTTTATTTTCATAATGTAACTTTTCAATAACATAATTTGATATTCAAAACAAATATATAGTGAAAGGTAATCTGGGTGGCTCAGATACTGACAGTTTATGAGCTGGGATGTACTTGTCAAAATTATCTTCAAGTAACTGTTAATGTATCTTAGGTTATCATTTACCTGGGATCAGAGCAAGAAAAGTATTTTTGTCTCTGCTTACTGAGAAACAAAGGCAGCAACGATAAAACGCTTAATATTAAATATTTAAATATTAAATAGAGCCCATCCACAGTAAGTTACTAAAATGCATGGTTTTGATCAAAGGGCAGAAAACGAACTGTTAATATGGATCAAGTCAAATGAGCACTCCTATGTAGGTGGTCAGATTTTCAGTGTTGTGGAGAGAGTGATCATGTTTAGGTGCTTTAGCTTAGACGAGAAGGAAAATCTTATGATCCATAAAATAAAAATTTTGGGGAAAGATTTGATCTTTTTTTTTCCCCCCAATTTGTATATTTTTATGTAAAAACTAAAGCAAACTCAAAAAAAATTTGAAATTTTTTTCCAAAAACTGGAGTGAGACAATTCATTATTACCAAAATTTCTTGCCTTTTATTCAATTTCTAATAAGTTTAGATGCACAAGCTGTCAAAGTTTTTTATATAAACATCTTTTCAGTGAAAAAATTCTGAACAAATTTCTATACATGGAATGTCTTAAACCATCCTGGTTTTCCAAAACTACATATTTTAGTAGATCTACAAATATATCAGTATTTTCCTGCTTGAACTTCTTTTCACAGCGTACTTTTAAAACAGAGTTATTTCTTTTGAGTCGCTTAATGATGCTGAGTTACATTGAATTTCATGTAAATGATTATCTGTTGTGTCATATAAGCAGTCATACTGTTGGTGAAGTACGTTAGCAAGATCCTGGCCTTCTGAGCAAACAATATAATTCATAGGCTCTGGTAATACTGCATTTTTTTTTGCCATTCTCAGTACATGAATCGAGAATTATCATTCTAAACAGGAACCACCACTACTTGGAAGAAAAAAGGAAAAAAAATAAATCAATGCTTCAGAATTTTTTGTTCAGAAACCTCAAGAATGTTGTAAAACAAAAATTGAAGAGAGTTGCTTCACATTAATTTTTATTTGGCTGAAGGGATTCTATTTCTGTGCTACATAGATGTAGAGAGATGAAGCAAAAATATTATTATTTTATAATAATATACCGTAATCTTTAAATATTTAGAGACCATGTCAGTCAAAAATACCCTTTCGGAAATTAAAAAAAAAAGAAAAGATGTGGTAGATATTCCATCAGAAAACATTTGACTCTTTCTTGTTCCAGTTATGTGATGTTCCTTTGTTACAGTGTTTTGATGTCTTTGTTACCCTGAGCTCAGATATTCAGGGATGGGAAGGGGGAGCTATATATATCGCCCAATTATGCTACAGAAAAAAAGGAACCACAAGTCAAGTGAAGACTAAACACAGTTGTAAGCTTCCACGATAGATAAGAATATAAAAATAACAACAGATAGTAATAACAGCTGGGGCTTGATGTTTAAAAACGGTAACAATATGTCCTTGAAGAAAGCCAAATATGTTTTCACTAACTTGGGAGCTCATCAGAGAAATTTCTACCCTAAAACAGTAACCTACCAGTTGTCAGTGTTCTACAAAAAGAAAATATGTTTGTGTTTATTTATCAAGGAATGCCTGAGTCAATAAGATGATTGAAATCATTGCTTGGACCTTTGAGAGGTGAAGGAAGTTCTCAATAATATTTGGTAAGCTTGTGTGAGTGTAGAAGACCCTGTTCTTGCACCTTGGCTGCAAAAAGGCTATAGAAGAAATTCAAAAGGAGATTATCTGAGGATTGTAACCTCTTGCAAGTTATTCCCTGTTTTACCAAGGAAGATTCATGAGACAGCAAAGGAGGAAAGTGCCGGCTCATCAACACAAAAGCAGGCATTAGCTATCTGTGCACGTAGTTGGACTGGATACATCCAGCAATTAAATTAGTATAGATTGAAAAATAATTTGTCAAATCTTGAAAAAAAATAAATCCCTTCTTGGCGGTAATAATACTACTTTAACTCACCAGAAATTTTCACTCCTGGCAACACTTGAATGGAATTACTGTAATTCCAGACATCCCTTTAAGGTGTTTTGGAAAGGGTGGAAACTCTTCAGGCTTTTGCTTTGTAAAAAGAAAATTCATTTGGCTGAAGAGATTTTCCTAAAGAAAATAAACAAAACATTATTACTTTAGTGACACAGTTTTCACTCCTGATGTTATATGCATAAACAGTATATAAACATAATACATACTTTATATATAATATAAACATAACATAAAGTTTATATATAAACTATATTATACACATATATAAACTATATTATACACACAATATAAACATAATACAGTGGGGCTGCCTGTGGGAATCACAGCTGTCTTCATGTGTGTTAAGCAGCAAGAATATGACCATGTGGGCAACTTCTCAAATCTGAGTTGATAATACTTTAAAAAACTAAGTGAAGGAGAGGACACGGAAAAACCTGGAAGCTTCAGGGTAAGCAAAAACCTCATTGCTCTTCAGTACTGTTAGCCCTGCTGGAACAGTTAGCTGGTATCTCTGCAGTATCTTTTCATCAGCTTTGTGCAAGAGGTTTGGGACAGAGAAAGATATAGGATAATAAATCCCTTTCTAATAGGAAATTTGGCCTTCTTGGCCTTGTATGCTTAGCTTCCTAGCTAGCTGAGGCTGCCTGGTGGTTTCTTCCTTTCTTTTTTAAATGCAAAATACTTGCAGAATTCACCTTTTGTGAACAAGAAAAAGAGCATTTAAAAGGAAGAGAAAATACTACTGCTTGCAAGGTGGATAAAGTTTCTAAAAGCAAATTACAGTGCTGCTAATTGTAAAGCAGGTTATGAACCATTTGTATTTTCCAGATGTGATACCTGGGTAGTGAAAGAAGTGCAGATCTCTCCCAGTGGATGAGCACATGAGTTCCCCTGGAGCTGTGTGCCCTTCATATCAAGTGTGAGATCAGGGCTGGAGCTCACTGGCTCATTAAGCCAGTCTGAGAGAGCTCCTGCCAGTGCTGAACCTTGCTGAAAACTGGCAGATGCGAAAGTGACTGTGTCTCCTCACTGAGAGGAGACTTTGTTAGGAAACGTAATGTGCAGTTGTCTTGGAATAAAAATAGTCCATCCCAACCTCCTTTATTCTGCTAGTTGTGAAAATATTTTATGTTTCATTAATTGTTTACATGACGAGACAAGTAAGCTAAATATTAGTGACTTCTAGTATGCCAGGATCTGCTCTGCCCATGGGAGGTGGAAAACCGAGTGTTTTATTCCTTACCTATTTATCTGTGGATTTCTTTCTTTCTCACTTCAGTACTTACAACATCAAAACAAAGTATGAAAATAAAGCCTGAATTACTGTAATAATTTATAATATCTGTTAGTTCAAAGCAGTAATGGTTATAAGGTGGTGTTGTAATGTTTCTGTTCTCTCCCTCTCATAGTGGGTAGAGATGACTTTCCCAGTTTGCTGTGAACTCATCTCTTTTTTTTTTTTTTTTAAGGGCATATTATATATATGCTTGTATCAGGATATGGTTTGTTCTCTGTATGCTCTTATTTTGCTGCCATGTTTAGAAAACAAATTTTTTTTTTTCCTTTTAATAATAAGTTATAAATTGCCAGTGTAGTCTTCTAACAAATATCCAAGTTCTATATCTCCTGACTTGTTCTCTTTAGGAGAGTCTGAAATACTATCTCCTCTCACTCTCCTTTTAGATGAAAACCAGTCTGTGATGTTTATTAATTCTGTACGGCTTTGTGGATGCCTTTGGATGCTGTGGAAATGTTAAAGATAGCTCAAGTAAAAAAAAAAAAGGCAGAAATTGGGAGATTTTCTAGGATACTGTTGTACATCTTTACTCAGTCTGCATAACTGAACTTAAACCTCATGAGAAATCTTCTTTGTATCTTTATAATCAGCTGGTTATCAGACAGAAAGCACTGTGTACATAAATTCTTGCAACAAATTTGGACAGTATGCAGGGAAATTTGTAAAATAATTTATTTTCAGAATTAATTATTTTTATTTGTATACTTTTAGAGAGTGTTCGAGAACTGTATTTCTCATCTTGTTTACTATTGACGTGTCATGGATTTATCTGTGCGTATACACTAATATACAGGAGATGTTACTTTGATAAATAAGGCAGGTTCTGGTGTCAGCAATGTGCTTTTGAAAACTGTCCTGGGGAATATCAGTCATGTTATTTTTTTTTTGTTACTCAGAATTACTTGATTTGAGTCAAGTCCCCACTGTCAAGGTAGTTTTCACACTTCTGGTCTCATACATGCCCACACGTGTACACACACAATTTCAGGACATTTCTGATCTCTAAGAGCTTGCTTTCTATAATTCTGCCCAGTATAATGTGATTGTTTTAAAATCCAGTTTGTCAGCAGCAGCCCACCTTTGCTGTAATACACTACACACTGCAGACACTGAATGAAAGAGAAAAGAGAGGGAGGAATATATTAAATCCGTATGTTCTCTTGCAGAGGTAATTTTTCTCTAACTTTCAGGAACACTGTAGCCAGAAGGCACTGCATATGTAAGATAGTTCTTTATTGGAAGGAGCCTTTTCTCTTACATCACTGTCTCTCGTGTCTTCGAAATCAATATAGACTGTAATTTTTCTCCCCTATCCAAGTATTTCTATAAAAAGAACTACAGCTCATGTTTTATAGCCTGAACTCTGATATGATCAGCTCTTGCTGCAACAAGATGTTAAAATTGTTATGTGGAAGTCCCAGCATATGCTGATCCTCACTTGAACGAACTGCAATGCTTTGGAGGTCAAGCAATTCCAAGACAAAATGAATTGGATTTCCATCTCTAATTTCAGCTGTTTAGTAGCATATAACGCAAACTCCCCTTTAAAATTCTGAACCGTTGTAACTTGCTGCTGGACATTTGCCAGTGCCTGCACCTGCGTTTATTCTCTGCTAATATTTCAAAGTGTCAGCTCAAGTGGCCTGAGAACTGCCTGTGGAAGTGGTGTAATTGCTGAGATAGGCTTACTCCAACTGTGATAATAAAACTCGAGGATGGACTGGGGAGAG
>VXBJ01000508.1:1010224-1023165 GCA_013400055.1 Nycticryphes semicollaris | reverse complement strand
GGGGGGGGGAGAGCAGGAGGGGAAAGAGAGCAGCTGGGATTTATGCTTTCAGGTTTTAAAAGAAAGCTTCATCATAAGTTTGATGATAACCAGAATGGTAGTGTGTACCAATAAAAGAGAGGGAGGGAAGTCTGACGTGAATAAAAACACAGGAATACATCTGCACAGTAGGACCATACTCTAGGCTTATGGAGGAACCCTCGAGAAGTTCTTTTCCTTCAGCTGTATGCAATCTTTGTGATTACTCCACAGATCATCCATTCTCCTCTTCTTACTATGCATGGGAAATTAAAGGCTTTTTAGCCTAACATATGCATCACTTCTTTAAGGAGTTAAGACTCTTTTCTAGATTAAGATACTCGGTATTAAAAGGCTGGTGTAGGCTAATGCAGGAACAGAGGATCACAAAAAAACCCCAACGAGAAGTGAGATCAGATGCAGCAGTGGAAAAGCAAGGCTGCATCCCAAAAGGACTGATAGAATGTAAAGTGAAACATGGAGAGAATTAAAGGCAAATAATATAGACCAGAAAGCGGGGAAGGTGCTTACTAGTACTCTTGTTGGCTGGTTTATTTAGTTGGACTTTTATTTCTTGATGTAATACTTTGCTGTTTGTTTCTCCAAAGTCTTTACATGCTTGTTAAGCGAGAGGTGGATAGATTTTTATCTCTACTTTTTTTTAAAATATTTTGTGTATTTCAATTTGCACTTGGGTTGGGAAGTCATACGTTAATGCATTTTCAGAGCTGTTTATTTTTAGGTATGAAAACGTGATTAAAGGGAGCCCTTACTTAAATTATTTAACGTTAGTTAAAACGTCTTGCATAGTACTGGATAAAATGTTATATATCACATCTATTTCAGTAGCATTCATAAATCTGAAGACCACTGTTCTGCTCCTTGTCAGGATAAATGAAAAATCCTACTGGATGTTATAGAGGTATTTGTAAAAACTCACTCACATTCCTTACTGAAGCTTAGAAAAGAGTATTTCTTAAACTGTCTAGAGACTAACCTATTGTTTCCCTGCCTTAATAGGGCCTCCAAAACACTACTTATTCATCATCTCAAAACCAAGTGGGGAATCAAACGATCTTCCAATTTACTCAGAGGGAAAAGCTGCATATTCAGCCTTAATTTTCAGCTTTAAATCTGCAAGAATGGCTAGAACAAGCTGAACAATCCATTCATTTTTCTATACTACAGTCTTGTTTCTAAGCTTATGTATATGGGCTAATTGGTTTTCTGTCCTCCACACTTGGCTGCATCAAGGTTACAGTATTCCCTGGCTCCCTCAAACAACTTTCATTTTTCTTGAATTAATTTAAGTTTATATTATCCGTAATAAAATATTTTACATAGGACAAAGAAATGAACATTTAAAGTATAAAGTAAAAGTGTGGAAATAATTTTTAGATCAGAATTGCAAGTCACATTTCTGAGCACAATCGCTGGAATCTCTAATTAGCTTACAGTCATTAGTTAGGAGCTGAAACACAAACTAAAATAGAGTTTGCGGTTTTGCAAAAAATCTATTAGAATAATGTTCTCCATAAAAAAAAAAAAAAAGTCAAATCCTTGGAAATTATAAGCAGGTGCTGTTTTCCAGAAGTGGCAAGCACCTGCTGTTCTTATTGGCATTTGAGGTGAAAGTTTCTTGGGTTTTTTTCATGGATCAAAAAGAAAATGAGTAGTTTTATTTGTCTAGTAGCAAGACTTAAGATGTGGACTGGGTGATGGCTGGTATCCCTTAACTACACAATTTTGGATTTAGCTTATTTAGGGGTTTAGGGAAATTGGTGTGGAGATTTTATACAATTATATCAGCTGCATTGTTTTATATCTAACCTCATTGATAAAAATACTTAATAAGAGGATAGCAATTTCTTTTTCTGTTTGACTTGGTTTAACTGAGAATTGTATGAAAACTGCAAGAAAAGCAGCTTTGGAACAGACTTAACAGATTACTTATTCCACCAACTTTATACCCAAAGAAGAAACAACTATTTCTGTGTCATACCCAACAGGTCCTCCATCCATGAAAATGGAGGATCCCAGACCAGTCTACCCAAACTTGAGTGTCCCACTATCTTTTTCCTAAGTTCTAAGTAAAGACTCTGTTACAGTAATATAAGCCTCTTACCTCTTGTTATCACCAGTGTGGATATGAAGAACAATGTATTTTTTTTTCTCTTTGCAGTTAAATTTCTGTATTTGAAGATTGTATCTGAAGACATTTTCTGAATTTTTATGAGACGCGTTTCCTATTCATTCATATGAGGTAAGTAGTATAATCTATGAGGGAGTTACTCGCAGAATGCTGAAGTGATTTTTGTGTTTATCTTTGGAGGAGAGAAAGAATCAGTAATTTTATCCATATGTATCACAGCCTTCTAGTTTCATTCCATGAACTTGAGTTTAAAAAGAAATTAAAGCTTCAAGCTTTAACTCTTACCCTATCAAGCATAAACCTATCATCGCCAGGCTCCTCTTACTTTTCATTAATGTTTTAATGTATAGTAAGTATGTGTATTGACACAGTCTTCTCTTAGTGAAATATAGAAGCATATCTTTTTCAGATGGATCAGGATTTTATCAGTGTTATTTTTTATTAGAAATTTCTGTGCAGTCTTATCAAAAGCAATCAACATTATTAAACCCCTTTACTCAAGCCCTATTCTGGGTGTCATCACTGAGAGAAGCACTTAGAGCATGAGGGTCAAAGTAAGTTTTTTACCCCTCATCTGAAGATGATACCCCTATTACTCAAGCTTTCCACTGCATTTATTGGAATTGCATTTCAATGAAAAAGAAATGTTTGAAAGGACATAGGATGTGTTGAAAAAACTCAGCACATTTTCATCTGGCTAAAATGAACATTTTTATTTTTCCCCAAGAAAAATATTTTTAGTTTAAGTTCAATCTAAAACTCAGTGGGATAGAGACATGGAGATATTTTATCACTTTTTTCAAATTAGCTACCACTAAGGTATGGTTCATAGGGAAGACCATAAACTACAAGATGTTAAACTCAAGAAAAAGAGAGTTAGAAAAGTTTTGTTCATTTTTTTTTTTAATATGGAAAAATCTACTTGGATAAATTAACATTTTGTTTCAGTTTCTTTTATAACAATCTATGTAAAATTGTCTAGCTTAAAGCTGTGGGATTTTTGAGATCTTATGGCAATTAAATATACTAGATTATATGAAAAATTGCACTAAGCTTTTTAATTTCCTCACTTTACCCACATTTCTTGTCTTTGCAGCTGCTACTCAATAATAATCTTTATTATTATAATAGCTTGAACTTTAATGTAGATTCTTCATTCAGTGTTTCACAAAACATCCAGCAACAACCTTTCCCCTCCCAACTCTATATTATGGATTGAATATTTTAGTTAATTTTGAGCAAAGAGCGTAAAACAGTGCATCACTAAGTAAATCTTTGACGCTCTGTTTAGTCTCTTAATTAAAAAAAAAATATATATATATCAAAATATTCCTACCTCTACCAGATAAGCAAGTGAAATTGCGTCTAATTTACATCACTTGTTTGGTTACAGGTATGTAGAAGATATAATGCATCTTTAAACTGTTTAAATGCCCTCAACACTGATCCAACAGCTGCAGCTTGTTATTGGACTCTAGCATCAAACAACATGTTAAATCATTGCAGTGGAAAACGAATTGACTTAATTTTAGGCGTATGACTAGTTTATTTTTTTCTCAAAATGTCTAAAGCTTGAACACAAATTTTCCTGTATTCCACACAGAGAGAAGTGAGTATTTATGCTATTGAAGCTATGTTGTTAACAGATGGAGAAGATGGCATTGCAAAGCAGCCAGAAACAGTGGAGTGTGTAGCTTGCCAAGGGTTACAATTCACCTGTTTCTTTTTTTTTAAAGTTATATCCCACAAGAAGATGATTAATAATTTTGCCAGACAAGGGAAGAGAGATCACATATACCGTAAATCCTTAAATATGTGAAGTATAAAACCCAATAATTTTGTTTTATATTGTATTTTCCCTATGTACAAGGAAGTAGCAAATTCAAACTCAGTCTTCTGATTGAGTGTGTGAGTGAGTTCCCCCCTCTGCCTCACCCTCCAAACCAGCACATTATTTTATCTGTGGAGCTCATTGCCATGCTGGGCCATGGCTTAAAGATTATTACTCCGTTAAAAATGAATGGCACAGATTCATGGTAATTAAACACAAAGACAGGGATACAAACTCCAGCTCAGGTGTTCCTTAAACCGATGATTGTCAAAACCAAAATAGAGGTCAAGTGGTATTAAAGTGTGACTGTGTCCCTTTTTGTCATATATCTTCCCTATGTATATGCCATCGTGTGGCTGTTCTCCATCCTGTGTTCCCAGGGACCACAGGAAGTTGTGAACACAGCTAACACCAGAGTCTCTTTCCAGCTTACTTCATTAGATGGCAAAAAGTTTTGTAGGTCATGATATTCGTTAGGTTATCCTTCAAAATTCCTACAGTTAGTAAAATATGAATTTCTGGTCAACTGGGATTGAAATGATTTGCTTATGAACATAAATTCTCATCCTGACTTAATTCAGTTATGGGAAATAATTTAGGAAAACAGAAACCTATAACAACAAAAGTTTTGTGTCTTTGAATGAACTATTCATCTACTTAGTGTAATAACGGCAAAATAAATCACATATGATCTTTCATGCCTCATCAGCCTATTTATAACAGTCTGCCCTTTATTATGACAGATTTTATGATATTTTGTGATGACCAGTCATGGGGAAAAAAATGTTTAATGTACTGACATCTAATTTTATTATCTCTGGTACCTATTCATTTTCTCAAAGCATTTCTTTGAAGAGGTGCCAGTTTAAGCTACTGTACTTTCAAAGCTGGGCTATGACAGGATCAAGAGCTAATCTAATAAATCAATAAGAGAGTTGAAAGACCAGTCATAGAGACAACTGCATAATTCACTGTTGACAGTAGTAACATGTAGAGCCTAGCTAAGCAATTTTTCTGTTTATTACAAAAGTTAATTTTTCTAAGATAAAATGTCCATTCCCCAAATGTGTATTCCAGCCTTCTGTGTTTCCACTGCTTTTTAACATACAAAATGTGATTCCCATGTCTGATTTGTATGAGAGAGTCTAGTCATGAAGAAGAAAATTTGTTTGCTGCTTTTTTAAAAAATTGTTTTAAACTTCATGAGCTGCAAAAAGTCGTCTGATTATTCCCACAGTCTAGTATGCTCAAAATATAGCAGAACTGGATCCCCAGAAGTTGATGCTATTCCTATTAGTGCAACAGTCTGTTGTCTTTCTGAGTACATGTGTCTGAAGTTCCTCAAGTAGAATAGACTCGGGCGCTGCTGAATCTTACCAGATGCAACATGAGACTTGTTCAAACAGCCATGCTCATTCTTCTCTTGCGGCAGTTTATGTACAAAGAATATAAGCCATAATACAACCAGGCAGGCCTGTGTGTCTCATGTTTGCAAGTATTTTGTGTGTGCGTGAAGTTAACCTCAATGGAAGCTACATTTACGCAGTGAAAGGAGACAGCACAGCCATCTTCCAACTAGCAGATCTCAGCGTAGCCCAGAATACAAAGCAAAAAAACCTATATATAGTGTTAACAATAATACCTTTCTTCCTTTCTCTCCTCCTCCTCACCATCCTTTTTCTGCATTCTTTTGCTGGTTTCCATGTAGTTAAGTGTTTGTATTTGCTCATTCTTGCCAGAGGCTTGGGATCACATAACACAAAGGAAGCTTATTTAGAATCGTAATAAATAAGTATGGTTGGTTCCCTTTAGATAGAAAATGAAATCTTATTTTGACCTCCATTACCAAACCAAGTGAAAGAAAATTCAGCAGCTACCCCTGTTCTAAAGACATGTATATGCAGCTTTTGGAGACAGGTACGGTCCAGAAGTATTTCTCCTCAGCATCTCAAGGTTGGTTAAAAGAAGGCTATATTAGAAGGTGATTAACAGTGATATGTGCTCTTTCCTATGTGTGGTATCCATATGAGTTCAGAAAGGAAAGAGACAATGCAACAGTAGAGCAAAATCGCTGTGCCATAGCCAAGCTCTGCTGGACACATCACTGAGCCTTTCCAGATTTTTGCAGTAACAAGATTTTGTATCATATGAGGAGCATAAGGTAGTGGCCATATAGATGTAAAAACAGTGATTTTTGGGTTTTTTTTTTTTGATAGTGACTAATCTGAAATCTCCTGCTTATGCTCTATACTTGCTTTTTGATGTAACAAGACTAATTTCAAAAGGGACATCATAGCTCTAGATACTAGAAGATGTGTGGTTAAATTGAAGTAATACTCTGCAGCTATTGCAGATTTATGATGGGCAGATGGAATCTAATTGAAATGTCATTTATATAAAATCTGTAAATCTTGTATAGAGTAGAAATGCAATAATACCATTTTATTATTATGAGTGGCAGAGATTAAGGTATGAAAACTCTGAGTAGAGTCTTTGCACTTTGATGCAGGGAATCGCAAACACTGACAACAGAAAAAAAGGTTTGTGGATGGAAAATAGCTGTGCAAATAATTGCTCTAAGGACTAAATGCCAGTGTTTTCTTACCTTTTTTGATTTGCCTGTGTTAAAAAACAACAAAAAAAAAAGTTACACTTCATCTTTTTCATGACATTTTCACTGACCTTTATAAATTCTTACCACTGGTCAGGGAAACAAGAATTTGAAACTCCGTTTGTCATTTAATGTATAGAGTAAGCAGAGAATATAAAGTTAAAATCAAAGCCAAATAAGTTGTCTGGTTCAAGAAGTAATAAATGTGAATACTGTGTAAATTAACTTATGATCAGCCTCATAGAGTTCTCATGGCTTTCATTGCTTCCCTCCTTCAAGGCTAATTGCACCGGGCAATAACAGAACAAACTTGTTCTGGCAAGCTGTGGTGGGTCAGGATATATTTTGCCTTTTGCTCTCTTACCAGATGATCTGGCTATTTGCTATGCTCCCTAGGAGACAAATGAGGTGAATTCTTGACTGTTTTTTGCAATTTTCAGCTTCACTGGAAGATACCTTAACTCCAAGGTGATGTGCAAATGTATGCACTTCAAAATATTGAAAGAAATTAATAGGTCACACACACACACAAAAAAAAAAGCCACTCGCCACCCCCACCCCTCCAAACCTCCAAACCTCCACAAGTAATCAAAAAGGAAAGAGGAAAAAAAAAAAGAGGGGTTCTAGCAACGTACAGAGGAAAGTGTGAAATAAGCAGGAGATGCCCTGCGCTCTCTCAGTCTACCAAAAAGGAAAAGTTGGAAAGCATAGCAGGGTTCTACCACTGAATTCAAAGAGAGGTAACTTGAGAAATAACTTTAATGAGTACTCACTACTTTACAACCAGAGATTGGACTTTTGTTTCAGAGGCTGATTTAGATTCGGCTGTTAGTGAAAGGCTAATGGTCTGGTAAAGGCTGCGGTTTGCAATGTCGCTCTGGTACTTCTCACGGCAGATAGACAGTAAAGATGTTTTTTAATACAGGGGGGAAAAAAAAAGAAGGATGCATTTCTGTATTACTTTCAAACACAATTCAGGCTCTCCTAAGAAGGATACCAAACTAAATTAGTGCAGACAGCCAATGAAAAATGAGTCTCTGCTCTATGAATAAGACAAAATCCTCCCCTGAGTAACCAGCACCACATGTGCAGCAATGATTACATGAGCCACTTGAAGCAATACAAAATCCAGTCCCAAACACTCTCCTGTCCATCCAATTCTATACAAAATTGCTTGCATAGAGAAGTCATATATATTCGACTCAGGTATGAGTATTGTGTGTGAAAAATCTATTCATTAGGTGTCAGGTTGGGGTAAATGAATGCCATAACCTTTGTAGAATTTCTCCTTCTGTTATTTGCAATTACTTTATGACAAAAGGAGCCCAAACACAAACTGAAAGTGATTCTTCCTTTGTCAGTCAGTGAATCAAGACGCACTTGAGAATATCTAAAGGGAGTCTGTATTGCTAACCCTATAAAACAAGTGGTCCGCCGTTGTTAATTTTAGTGCGCTAGAGCTGAGGATTAGTTATCGCTTCAGAACTGAAAAGGAGGAAAGCCATATATGTGCTATAAAACACCAATTAAAAAAATCAGCAAATGTTATGAGGTTTGCAGACTTTGCAGCTGATGATTAAGTGTCTATACTCAAACACTCTATACTCAAACAGCTAATGGCATTTTCAGTGACCATCAATGTGGGATTATATATATATATTTATATATAAGTGAATGAATATAAATTTAATTAGCAATCTGCAATTTATGCATATGAAGCTCTGATTTCAATTTTTGTCCTCAGCCAATAATAAAATCAAGCAGTGTCTCTTAAACTAAGTAAGAGAATGCTATTTTCTCCATCTCCTGTCAATTTTCATCATTAGAAAAATAGAACTATATTTACAACTAAAATTCCTTTATTTATCTGGACACATTAAATATTAAAAAGCTACTCATACAAATTTCCAGTGAAGTCACATATGCTAATTTTAGCCCAGCCCATTTGTTCACTAAGCAATTCACTATTTCATGCAGTGACATACACTTACTTATNCACTGACCTTTATAAATTCTTACCACTGGTCAGGGAAACAAGAATTTGAAACTCCGTTTGTCATTTAATGTATAGAGTAAGCAGAGAATATAAAGTTAAAATCAAAGCCAAATAAGTTGTCTGGTTCAAGAAGTAATAAATGTGAATACTGTGTAAATTAACTTATGATCAGCCTCATAGAGTTCTCATGGCTTTCATTGCTTCCCTCCTTCAAGGCTAATTGCACCGGGCAATAACAGAACAAACTTGTTCTGGCAAGCTGTGGTGGGTCAGGATATATTTTGCCTTTTGCTCTCTTACCAGATGATCTGGCTATTTGCTATGCTCCCTAGGAGACAAATGAGGTGAATTCTTGACTGTTTTTTGCAATTTTCAGCTTCACTGGAAGATACCTTAACTCCAAGGTGATGTGCAAATGTATGCACTTCAAAATATTGAAAGAAATTAATAGGTCACACACACACACAAAAAAAAAAGCCACTCGCCACCCCCACCCCTCCAAACCTCCAAACCTCCACAAGTAATCAAAAAGGAAAGAGGAAAAAAAAAAAGAGGGGTTCTAGCAACGTACAGAGGAAAGTGTGAAATAAGCAGGAGATGCCCTGCGCTCTCTCAGTCTACCAAAAAGGAAAAGTTGGAAAGCATAGCAGGGTTCTACCACTGAATTCAAAGAGAGGTAACTTGAGAAATAACTTTAATGAGTACTCACTACTTTACAACCAGAGATTGGACTTTTGTTTCAGAGGCTGATTTAGATTCGGCTGTTAGTGAAAGGCTAATGGTCTGGTAAAGGCTGCGGTTTGCAATGTCGCTCTGGTACTTCTCACGGCAGATAGACAGTAAAGATGTTTTTTAATACAGGGGGGAAAAAAAAAGAAGGATGCATTTCTGTATTACTTTCAAACACAATTCAGGCTCTCCTAAGAAGGATACCAAACTAAATTAGTGCAGACAGCCAATGAAAAATGAGTCTCTGCTCTATGAATAAGACAAAATCCTCCCCTGAGTAACCAGCACCACATGTGCAGCAATGATTACATGAGCCACTTGAAGCAATACAAAATCCAGTCCCAAACACTCTCCTGTCCATCCAATTCTATACAAAATTGCTTGCATAGAGAAGTCATATATATTCGACTCAGGTATGAGTATTGTGTGTGAAAAATCTATTCATTAGGTGTCAGGTTGGGGTAAATGAATGCCATAACCTTTGTAGAATTTCTCCTTCTGTTATTTGCAATTACTTTATGACAAAAGGAGCCCAAACACAAACTGAAAGTGATTCTTCCTTTGTCAGTCAGTGAATCAAGACGCACTTGAGAATATCTAAAGGGAGTCTGTATTGCTAACCCTATAAAACAAGTGGTCCGCCGTTGTTAATTTTAGTGCGCTAGAGCTGAGGATTAGTTATCGCTTCAGAACTGAAAAGGAGGAAAGCCATATATGTGCTATAAAACACCAATTAAAAAAATCAGCAAATGTTATGAGGTTTGCAGACTTTGCAGCTGATGATTAAGTGTCTATACTCAAACACTCTATACTCAAACAGCTAATGGCATTTTCAGTGACCATCAATGTGGGATTATATATATATATTTATATATAAGTGAATGAATATAAATTTAATTAGCAATCTGCAATTTATGCATATGAAGCTCTGATTTCAATTTTTGTCCTCAGCCAATAATAAAATCAAGCAGTGTCTCTTAAACTAAGTAAGAGAATGCTATTTTCTCCATCTCCTGTCAATTTTCATCATTAGAAAAATAGAACTATATTTACAACTAAAATTCCTTTATTTATCTGGACACATTAAATATTAAAAAGCTACTCATACAAATTTCCAGTGAAGTCACATATGCTAATTTTAGCCCAGCCCATTTGTTCACTAAGCAATTCACTATTTCATGCAGTGACATACACTTACTTATTTGTATAGGTATTCATAAAGTTGTCTCTTCAGGATATATACTCTTGAAGTGGGATAGATGAATATTTGGAAAACATTGCCTCATGAGGTAGTGGGTAGTGGCAGAGTAATTAGTGTGCTCTAGAGTATCTCTAGTATATAAAACATGCATCTCTAATGTCTTTTCCCCAACAGGTTGCTGGTTTTGAAGAGACTTTAGCTTTAAATATCCCTTTGATTGACTTTCTGTGGGTATTCAATACTTCCTCCTATAGTTTCATAAATCCTGGTAAAGTCACGAGTGCTCAGGTCTGTGCTTGGTGATATAAAGTTCTTTGTGAATGTATCAGTAAAATTACTGTGATCTCAAAAGCTGAAAAACTTCATATATGAATGAAAGCTCTAATCATCCACATCTATTTGAAAGACAATGTTTTATAGACTATATCAATCAGCCTAAATAGCATCAGATAAATTATTTTTAGTTTTTCTCTTAAAAGTAAAATCTTCTCTGCATTACATAATTTATTAATCTTCTCTAATATAAGTTTGAATATACATTCCTAAATACAGGTGTGGGGGTGGGTGTTATTAAGATCTTATACCCTATAGTAGTAGGTGTTTCAGTATGAGCAATAGCTATGTTTAAATTGACTTCATTTCCTCAAATGAAAAAGGATCACTCTCCTGTGGGAAAATGTGTTTTCTTGAAGAATTCAACAAGGGAGGGAAGGAACTTAAAAATTCACCTGCAGCCAGTGAGTTGACAAAGGTGCAGAAACAGGCAAATCATAGTTCTTTATTGTCTGCTTTGAGCACATGTAACTTATAAACACCTCCTTATAAACACCTTTTTTTTTTACCTACATGCAAAAATCTTTAATTAAACTGACATTTTAATGAGTCCAGGTTAAGTTACTATTTCCCCATATTTTTGTTGAAAGAAAAAATCGTGTTCCCTTTTACACAGCTTCCCAGAGAGCAGGTGTGCAACAGTGTGATGAAAAATTATACTCACAAATATAACTAGCTAGTTAGTGTGATATAAGCCTAAACTGTGTTTAATTGCATTTATTTCACTCAGTCAAAAGACTGTTTTTCTTATATTGCCTTATATAAGTCAGGAACACAGAAACACCATCCTCTCCTCCAAGTAATAATGAGAGACAAACCCTCACACCAGCAGAACCAGCCACATCTGCATTCCAGACACATCCCTGTCTGTGCTGGAACAAAACCAATGGGAATAGAGAAATGAGAGCTTTACCTTACCTGACAGCCTGCCTTTTTTTTTTTTTTTTTTTTTTTTTTTTCAGNNNNTTTAATGCTCAGGGTATCTATAAAATATTGATTACACAAGACATTACTATTTTGAAATGTATGTATCATTACACCATTTTCCATAGTTCTAATGTGGGTACAGTTCCCAGATTATGGTCCTGCACTTCCAGAGGCACCGAGTCAGATGCTGTAGCTCTGTCTGACATTCTCTGTGCAGAGGAGTGTCTGCCAGTGTTGCTCAGGTAACCTGCTCCATTCCGTTGTTCTCAGGACTTATCTATCAACAGCAACTCTGCCATATGGTAACTCTGATGCTCCTCATGTTTTGCTGGACAATGTTTTGTACTTGTGCGACGAAACCAAATCCAAACAAGTCCAACAAGTCTAAGTGAGTTGCTTAATTGTGTGACTACATACACCACCTTTCCACTAAGCCCAGCTTCTCCTGAAAGGCTGGATTTGCCATATGTGAGCAATAAACACAGCCAGGATTTCTAGAGGATTGATAACCCAGATGAAATGTCTCCAGACTAGGTTTTCTAGGTGGAAAGCAAGCATCCGAGGAATCCAGGATATGTTTGTCCTACCCATAACTCAGCTGAAGTTTCTCATGCTTAAAAAGTAGCTTGAGGCTCAAACTCAGCATGGTCCTTATTTCAGAAATTCCTCAGTTTCTCATTAAGGTAAACTGTTTATTTCAATCGAATTAGCTTTATCTATGGAAGCTTGTCATGGTTTTACTGTAGTTCTCCTGAATGATAATATGAATTGTATCTGATTGCAGCCAGGTTCTGTTCTTGCCACAGAATTTGTTGAAAAAAGAATGATATTTGGACAGAAAGTTTAACTATAAGCTAAATACCTTTCCCCACACTGTCCATTGTTTTTTTTTACGTCTCTTCCATTATTTTCAATTATTTCATTGAAAAGTCAACTCTGTTGTATTCCACCACAAAATTACTTTCCACGTTGTCCAGTAACTCTGAGGCACTGCGCCTCTTTGATGTTACCCACTGCAGTGAGACAGAGTTAGGATGAATCTGATTTTAGGGCACAGATGAACACACACATAGTATCTTTTCCTGGACCTTAAGGCAATCATCTTTTCATCTTCACATTTACACAATGGGGGTTAAAAAAAAA
>VXBJ01000508.1:993254-1010205 GCA_013400055.1 Nycticryphes semicollaris | reverse complement strand
AAAAAAAAAAAGCAGCTTTCTTTTTACCACATCACTTCATTGGTCTTTTTAGAATAATTGATGAAAACACTCTATATAAACATTCCACACATTAATACTTAATACCTTTTCCATGGAGGGTTTCATGGAAGCTCTATCTATGGACTTTGCTGTTTAAATACATATGAGCATAGGTGATGCTAACTGCAACAGGCTTCACAAGAGGACTTCTAATTTTACAGACCCCCAAAAAAGTAGCTTTGTTTTCACTGTTCTTGCTGATAATTTTCCAGGTGCTGACCTGGATTTCTCACCAATTGGATGGAGGCCAAGCTACTACACATTTAACTACTATAGGAATTTATTTTCGTTAGTATCCCCATGACACAGTAAATAATCAAAACCATTTCATATAATAACGCAGTCATTTTCATTCCTGAGTAAGCTCCCAAGGGTAAGATTTTGCTCTCAGTTTGGCAGTCTAATGTGTGGTCTTGCTTTTGCCATCACATTTACAACAACCAAAAGATTAGAAAGGGGAAGGAAAATTGAAGTACAAGCACCAAAAATATTTGACAGAACCTTTGTCCTAAGGCTGCTGAAGTGATGCATCTGTCCCCATCCCAATTTCCTTTGACTTCTGCTACACTTAGTCTCCAGCTGGAATGACAGTAATTCTTAATCATAAAAATAAAGGTCATAAAAATTATGTAAACCTGGAAGAATTAGTTGCCTTACACATAGGAGCAGGCAAACTGGTATAAATGTATGGAATAGGGCCAGTCTGAAATTTTTGAGGTTTAATCGCCTGTTGAAGGGCCAACAGCTTTTAGTCTTTCAGAGAGTAGGTTTTTTTAATACATGACACTGAACTTCTGCTGTAGTAGGTAATCCCCCAAAAGTAAAATGTAAATCTTTTGCATATATAAACTCTATTACATGGTCACAACCTCTTTTAATGCTGCTTCTGTAACACATTTTGTAAAAGATCAAGTGGAACTTCAGCAGTTATATACACCTTTTTTACTGTATGAGGAAATTATTCCAAATGAAGGCTGGGAAAAGTGCCATTTCCAGCAAGTACAAAAGAAACATTGCAAAGAAAGCACTTGTACGTTTTACTGACCTGGATGGACCATTGCTTAGAGAGATTGTGTATATAGATAAAAAGAACAAAGAATAACTGAATAGAATTTTTTTACTTTTTTTTTTCAAATTATTTTTCTCACAGATCATTTTGATGTAATGACATGTTTTAGTGTGGTACATACAGTCTTTACCAAATTGTTGCACGCTATATGAGATCTGTGTGATCAGATGAACATGTTCCTAGCATGGGTGAGTTACTTGTTTTTTCATTTGGTTTAATGTCTTTAGATTTTTGTTTTCCTTGGGGTTTAGAAAGTAAATTAAATTAGAGCTACAGAAATACTTATTTGCTATCAATATGGTCTATAAATTGGAGGATTAGGGTTTTCAACATCTAAAATAACTTTTTAAAACATTTGTTTTAGAGCATAAAGTATGTTCTGTTTTCTGTTCATAGGGCATCAAGCAATTCTCATGGATTTATTGGGTGCTCATTCTTGAAAAAAAGCAATGTATTTAAGAACTGAGAATGAGAAATATTGTTTTTAGGTTTTAGTAATATTTATAGGATTCTTCAAGACAAGAGTGGATTAATTTTGAATAGCTATTTTGTAATGACTCTCCCATGAACCATATCATTTTAGGTATAGACTCTTGCTCATTTGAAGTTACAGTGCATGTGGGAGGTTGCAGAGTACAAGAAAGGCAGTTGCGCTTCTGGAGGACCCCTGGCTGGTAGATAAGAAAGACAGCAAAGGAGCAGAGCATTTGTAACACCGAGCTTTTGTTCATTTCATACCTACGATGCAGTTGGATGTTGCAGCTGATTCCAGAATTGCGTGCAGATTCTGCAGACGCTGCCATGGTTCCTTGCTAAAATAATGTGACTCTTCCTGGTGCAACACAAGGCTGAAAAATTACTTTCCTGAAGCCAACTTCTGGCGTTTGTATTGCATAAAGGAACCTTATAACTCAAATTCTGACCCCAAAAATTTCTTCCACTGTGGGCAGCGGTTGAAACTCACTCGTAGCTGAAAGCTGAACTGAAACTTTGGGCCACGCTGTGTGGTTCAAGTCCCTGCAGGGTACATTTGTCAGCCTCTTGAAAGAGATTAATGAAATGGTGACCCATTTAGCACAAGCCTCAGTGGATTGCTAATATGCTTCAAGAACTTCACAAAATCATTTTAAAGAAACCATGAATGTGTTGTTAAGAGACTTTTCAAGGACTCTGGGGTGCTCCATGGTCAGTAACAGGCCTTGTCGGGACAGCTGAAACATGCACTTGTTTTGTTCAGCTTCATTAACAGTCATATTGTGTGTGTTGCCTCTGTTGGAATACTGTTTACCTTGAACTTTCTCAAGTTTCAAAGTAAACTTGCTTGGGGAAATTAGAATATGATTTTGTTTGTGCTGCTTTGCTGCTTTGTTCTATAGACTGGGTTTCTTAGTGGGGATGTTTAGGAGGAACACCAGGGGTCATTATCCATGTTTTACTCTGCCTGTTTGGCTTTTCTCTCACATTCTCCTTAAAGATGTCCCCAAATTTGCCAGTATGTAAAGAGCTTAACCCTCTGTCTCTGCTCCTCATGTAAGGTGTAGGCTTTTATTCTCATTTGTTTGAATTTCCAGGCTGGCATAGCAAAGGCGGGTCATAGTGCAGGTATTGAGTTTTTGCGTAGTTAAAGTGCAAATCTTTAATGAGGTACTTCTCATTAGAGAAAACCATTTTGCACCCATTATTCTTATGGATTGTGAGAATAAGACAGCAATAGGAATCTCGAGGGAACCAAGTGTCAGCAGCAGAGCCCATACCACAGCTGGACCTCCACAGTCTTGGGTCCATTTTCAGACCTGCAGATAGCTCTGCCTTCTCCAGTGCCTCCGTAAGGAATCATGCTGGACTTCCACTGACTTTACTGACTTTTTGTCTTTTAGTCCCCCAGATTGCCATGTTCCTGGTTGCCTCAAAGAAAAATTAATTACGTACAGATCATAATAAAATGACTGTTGGAGAATGGTATTGCATGTCTTCTAATTAGAAGGCTGAGCTAAACTGTGGCCTCCTGAATATGCAGGGTGAAAGTGCTGAAGGTTATTAATCCACAAACACACCTTTTTGCACATTAAACCGCTGCACTGTGTGCTGAATACATTGTCTCAAACCCTCATTCTGGCATAAAGCAAAGCTGCATGCCTGGCCCATGCCAATCATTTCTTAAGGAATGCAAAGTGCTATATAAGAACATGATGGTTATTATACAATGGCAAAATACTTGGGAATTTCAGGACAAGTTCTTTGTGGACTTGACATATTCCCTCAGCGTGTCAAGTGTCTCTACTTCACTTGAAAATTCAGGGAAAGGAAACTGCTTCTGTTCTGCTTCTTGGAAATTTGAAAGCAGCATTTAGACAATTCTAATTATCTGCTGGCTTAAACTATAGGGTTTAGTATTTCTGTGATACCCTAGTTATGGACACATCCGGTCGGGGCCTGTGATACTTCTGCCATCCAAGACCATGAAAGGTTGGAGCACTCGAGTGCCTCCAGCCATTAAAATTTGGGCCATAAGCCTCTAATAGAGCAAAATTTTCAATGTAATTATGAGGAAAATTAATACCACCAATGGAGTCACAATTTTCCATCTAACACCTGACACCTTCACTGGAAGGTGTCACCTTCCTGGACTTCAGTCCAGGAGTCCCTGAATTCTTGCTTAAGTTTGGCCTCTTAGTTTGCAAATGGGCCTTATTTAAGAAGTGCTCCAATGGAAGGAGTAAGGAAACCTGTCTTAATATTTAGGAGCTCCGATGTAATATTTAGGAGCTCCAATGGGGCAGCACATCTCCTGGCACATCTTCACTGCAGTCTCTCTTAGTGCCAACCTGCCATCTCCTCTTGACTACATCCTTTAGATTACTCTTTCTTCGATAACAATAATAACTACTCCTTCTTACAGAACACAAACTACAAAATTATGTTTCCAATACTCTTTCTTCTAGGTTTTAAGCTTGTTTGGACAGGGTGCTCCTTATTTTTTCTGTGGTCACATATCACAACTAATGTAAGCAAAATGCTGCAGAAGTAAAATTATACAGCAAGGTAGAGGGGTATCTCCTTCACTCCATGCCACTTTTGTTGTGCCTTCAGTGGAGAAAAATGTCAAAAAGTAAGTCAAATGTGCATGAAACATCTGCAGAAATACACTGTATAATACATGAGACTATCTAAGTATGTTCTTAGGTGTTTATATATGCTTCTAATCTCCCTCTAGTGCAGCTATTTTCCATGTTATGTAAATACATTTTGTGGCAGATTTTCAGACTGTGCTATTGACCTTACAGATTTTACTTTCCAATAATACCGGATTATACAGTAAAATCTCTGTGTAGTGAGAATTTATTTAAAAAAAATATATATTCTCTGATACAGTTCTCTGATATGATATAGTGCTAAATCTTTTCCTTTTCTGGAGATTTTTTTCAGATTTCAGTCACTATCCACTGTAGTAAATTCTCTCTGAAGTCCTCATAAAGCTGATACAGAGGTGCCTTTGAAAAATAACAGGGGATCCTGAATTTTGCATGGAAATAGAGATTGTTTTAAAAATAAAAATGTCCAAAGAGATTTGTTTTATATGCTAGTGAGCTAATAATGTAAATGAGTAATGGTTCTAAACTGGAGAAAAGTGTGTCCGAATGATTAAGAGTCGATATGCACCTGACAAATAATGGGATCTCTTCTCAGGAAAGTTGACTTTCCTCTAACAGTTTCCCTTTTGCAGATATCTCTTATAAATAAGATCAGTCCTAGAAATAAGCAGCTTCTTGCAAGTCATCTAAACGTAGCTTTGAATAAAAAAGCTTCCTTCCTCTTTACATTTCTTAATTTTTTTTTCTCAAGAAGTTTGCTCATTGGCCAAATGTTTTAGCTAGGGTCGATATGTAGTATACATGTAAAAGTCATAAAATGAGGATTTACTAAATAAATGCCAATGGGCTCCTCTAATAATATTATGCAGTGTGCCTGAGCAGGCTTATTAATTAAAGAACAAAGCATCTATTTACAAACAAATATTTTGGTAACCAGCAGTGAAAGCACAATATTAAGGTGGGCATTTCTCTTAATTATCTTCCAAGGAATCTATTAGCTACTTATCATTAGCTTAATTTCCTGAGATATTGGTACATTTACAAGTCAGCAATAAGAACTTAGGGAGTTTTTTTTATTTTCCCTGTGATGTTCAGTGTCCCATTTGAGAAAATGCCAAGCCCTGTCCATGCTCTATTGTCATGGCTGTGCATCCTTCACTCTGCATTAGCCTGGATTTTTATTCTATCTTGATTCTTCTTTAGCATATTTTCAAGGACCACGGAGACAGGTATGTTTTACAAGCCATTTCTGCTGCTGATCAGACTGATCTTAGAATAGAAAGTTGTAAACTGTCATTCTTTTGCTCAGTAGAAAACAGCTCTTCACCAAGTGTTGGGATTAGCCCAATAGATGCTAGTAATTGTGACTGTGTATTTAAAATACATAATCTCTTTAAATGCTGTGGTATAAATAATTTAGGTATTTTCCCTGAGACCAGCTTCCCACAAATGCACAGCTCTGGAATGATTTTGGACAGGCAAAACAAAAATTACCTCTTTGCCATGTTGGCATTGTTGGAATCTTTTCCATAGTAACCCAAATCTAGTGACATCATTCTTCACGCAGTTATTCTTAATTTAAGATTTGCATACACGTGTGAGTATTATTGTCATTATGCTATAAAGTTGTTCCAAAGCCACACCCAGAAACATGTGGTGTTAAGGATCTGGAAGAGATTCTGCGATGTTCCAGAAGTTAAAAAAGCTTTTGGCATAGATGGGAGTGCCCCCAGCTGCTTTCTGATTTAAGGCAGTGTTCAGAGTTACAGCATCTTCCTGCAGGCTGCCTGTGGGCTACTCTGTTGTCTGGAATACCCCCAGATTTTCATAACATTTTAACAAAGAAGACAAAGATATCTGGGGAAGACCAGTGAGAGGTCGTTTACCATGTACCTGCGCTGCCTTTGCTGCAGGCCAGTTCCTTGCCCAGAGCCATGGTAGGAGCAGGTCTGTCCCGTGCTGCTGGCACGTGGTGAGTCCTGCACCACTACTGGCATTGTACAGATGAACACAGAGAAGCACAAATATTTTAAAGGCATGTAGGTCATGAGTTACTTGTTGAAGCAAAGGACACAGAACTCAACGTGTTTAAGTTAAAGAGCTTCTGTTGGACATCTCAAAACCCACACAGGGGAGATCTTAGGTAAAGAATCAATGGCATTTTGGGGCACGTTAAGATTTAAATATTCACAGTGGTAAGTTTATTAGCAGTTTGAAAAATACCAGATAGATTTTGTGTTTCTTTGCTCATAGGCAGCCTCTTCTTATGATTTTTGAAAGATGCATAGAACTCTTCATTTTTCAACACAAATGGGAATCGAGATTGTATTGGGGTTGAAGTAAGGTTGATGCTTGTTTGTGTGAAAGAATGATCTCAAATAAGGCTAAAGGCAGAAGTTAAAGGTTTCTCTCATTATAGTTCAAACCCAGCAACAATGATCCAGGACTGTTTATGCTAACAAGGAACTAGCAAGGCTTAGGAGTTCTGTAATACAATAATTCTCACTCTAACTACAAAATTTGACTAGTTAGGAAGAAGCAGTGAGCTGTGATACAGAGTGGTGTTTTGCTGAGATTGTTGAAGGAAGGCTTCCTGGCTGCTTCTGCAGTCATGGTATTTTGCTAGAAGTGCAATCCTTTACACTGGCACATCTGTAACTTCCTTCCTGAATGTTCATATGCTCAAAAGAGGCTAAATTTAAGATATTATTCTCCCTGATTTGATCTTCACTAGTTATCTCGACTTCAGATGTGTGCCTAACATTCCATGTCTGGAGTGAACCCTGGTATAGTCATATTTTGCATTTTCATAGTATAAACCCCACAATTTGTCTCAAAAGAGATGATCACGTTCTCAGGTGGGAAAATGGTGCTGAATGGCAAGTGTCTCCTCTTTGGGTTTGTCTTGGAAGAGAAGTGTTACCATGTTACTAACTAGCAGAAGTGTGCTTTCTTTTGATGCTCTCTCTCTGGCTCACCTACAGTCCCAGCGTTTTTGTCATTTGCCTTGTCTGACAGTATTCACTTGCTCAGCCTAGCATTTTGATGTAATTCACTTCTGTGTAGAGTCATATTTGAATTAGATCAGCTAATTTCTGATCATAGCGGTTTCTATCAGTGTCGTAACCAGGATGTTTCTGGCTATTCCTGTCTTTTTTTCCTCTTTTTGTCCTCCCTTGATTGATGTGCAATCTTAATTAAGTTGTGCTAGCAATCCTGGGGGAACTCTGCTTGTGTGGAAGATGTTAGCAAAGAAAAATATCAAAGGCGTATATGAAACAGTTACCTTGGAAAATTCTTATGGGATTATAGTATTTATAATCCTATGTTTTTACAGAGATCAGAAAAAGGCTACTACTCCATGACACATTTTAAAATACAAATACATCTACTCATTAATTTTTCTCATGGCTTGTATATTGTCTTTCTACTTTATTTTGCAAATGAATGTGTGACACCATGATCTCTACTCATTTTAAAATATTTTTTCCTAGAAATCTGTAAATACCGGGGACCGTTGTTCCAAGTGGCATCATCATCCTGACTGCTGCAGAACCAAACCCAGGTATGTAATTTGCACTTTATTCAGGGCAGACATTAACTTGCTTCCCTCCTTCAGAAAACTGCTGAATATTATATAGGCCCTATGAGATTTTTTAAATTCTCATTTCAACATGGTTGATGACATGGCGTTTCATTTTAGTGCCAGACAGATTAATGTCAGCTGCTACACCGTCCCAGTTTAAGTCTTCCTACAGTGTCGTATTTCTGAAAGGTGCTCTTTATGGAGGACATGACTTAGTTCAAAGAAGGGTCAGGGGGAGTTATTTTTATGAATTATTTTGCATTTCTACAGCATCTTTTATTCACTGATAATTTAGAGTTAATTACACATAAGAATCCCAATGGGTAAACTAAAGCACAGCATTCAGTAAGTACATTATCAAAAGCAGCGGCTGACTGAAGGACACTGGAGTTTGTCACTTTTCAATGACATACAGTATTGATGGAACTTTGCAGAGGGGACAGATTCCAGCTTGAGAGTTGGTGACTAACCAGGCACTCTAAAATCTAAACCTTGCATGCCTAATGACAGCTGCCTTAGAGGTGCATTTTAAAATTCAAGCCCTTGGTAATAGCTAAAAGCTATACAGAAAATCAGTGGTGAGTTAGGAAAAAGCTAAAATCATGAGTCTGCTACTTTGAAATTGTTTGTAATGGTTTTGCAGCTGCTCAGGATATATTTTGATTAAAATGAAACTTGACACTTACATCACAGAAATATTTGTTTTGTACACAGTTGGAACAAGAAAAGCTGAAACCTTCCAATCTTTTCTGGGCCAGCAATTTGGAATTATTTATGAGAAAAATGTAATATTTCATTTTAATATTTTCGATTAAAGCGGAATGAAAACAAAGCTGTCCAGATCAATTCAGCAATAAGAAATATTCTGATTTGGGCTAAAATAATCCTTTCATTTGTTCTATTCCTTTTCCTGTGTCATTGGTATTTTTCTCCTGTAGAAAACACAAATAAGGCAAAAAAAAGAATTTAAAAAATCAATGTTTTTAATGTTGGGGGGTTTGTTTCTTGGAAATGGAATTCTTATTTAGAATCTTATTATTGACAATGTTTACCATCTGTATCTCAGTCCATCTACAGCTAATGATTCTATATTGCCTTTCGGAGTGTAAAAAAGAGTGGTTTGCGTTCATCTGCTGCTGGGTGATGTCAGTGGGGAAAATAATCCACTCAGAAGACTTATACATTGCTACAACATACTTTTATCTCATCGACAGTCTTTTTCCTCCTTTGATTACATTGGTCTTTTTAATTAATAAAATTCTGTGATGTTTGAACAATACCTTATTTGCTTGAGACAGGGAATTCTGAACCTGTACTCAAATGTCAGGGAGTTCATAGTAGTGTTTGAGTTTCATATTCTGTTGCATAGGTTAAGTCCCATTATGGCTCCCTTTGGACAGAGGTGTGCTTTATATTTATTCTTCATGTACTGTTTCTACAAAGAAGCTATTTTCCATTGTTCCCACAGATAAAAACTCCTGGCATAGTTTCATCTCCTCTAAAATGAGCTGCTAATGCTGGATTTAAATTCTTTCCTGCTGTGAGTTGCCAGGCAACTGCCACACAAATTCACCTGTAGGCAGCTGGTTTTGTCCATCGTCCCCTTCTCAGGCATGGAAGCAAAAACTCCATCGAGACACCTTGGCTTTCCTGAGCCGGGTGGATTGAGCTGGCAGAATCCATGCAGAACAGGGCTAGAAAGCAAGCCAGTCCCTTCACCTGATGCCTCAGTTTCCGTGCTTGGAGAAGTGGTTGCTTTGCTCCAGGCAACAAAAAAAAAAGCTGCAACCAGCTGATACTTGTGCTTTCATCTCCTGTATCTGAAACACTAAGCAGTTTATCCTCAGCGTTTTAAGTGTGAATGTAGTTGGATAAAAATGCCATTTGCCTTGATATGTCTTGCCTTTTTGTCAAATGCATGCTTTTTTTTTGTTGTTGTAGCGGGAGTGGGAATGTAACCTTCTGAGAATATTTACTGGTATTGATTTAGTCTAGCTTGGGTTGATGACGTTCTAAGTTTTCTTGTGTTTTTTAAGCTCACCAAGGGAGCACAAAGCCATTGGCATTATTAGCAAATGTTTGTTAGAGGCTGGACTGTTTTCCTCCCGTGTCTCCCAACAAGTATTCTATTCTTCTGGTTTTGAAGGCAGCTATTTTTTGTAGCCCTTTTGATTTTGCTTACAGCAAATATGTGAACAAGGTTAAAAGTGCATCCACTTTTTATGGTTCCTAATCAGTCAGGAGTGCAGGGAGGTTACATGGGAATGGGATTGGTTACTTCACAAAACTGATGCAGGATTCATTTTTTCTGAAACTGGTGCTTGTTACATTTTTTGTGTTGTGTGGTCAGACTTTCTGTTATTCTGGCATTAACTGCTGAGACTCTGTGAGACAGACCTGACCGTGGAACAACTCTTGGGGACAAGTACCCATGTGTGTGGGTAAGATCTTTTTGAGATCTCCATCACAGTAGGCTGGTGACTTGGTTTAAATTTCCCCAATCTGGTACTATTCCAAATCTGGGTTTAAATGCTTAAATCTTGGGCAGGGACTCTTTATCAGCGAGTGTGTCAACTGGACAATGGGGTAACAGATTTAAACTGAAAGAGGGGATATTTAGATTAGATACTAGAAAGAAATTCTTCACAGTGAGGCTGGTGAGACACTGGGACAGGTTGCCCAGGGAAGTTGTGGCTGCCCAATCCCTAGAGAGGTTCAAGGCCAGGCTGGATGGGGCTTTGAGCAACCTGGTCTGGTGGGAGGTGTCCCTGCCCAGGGCAGGGGAGTTGGAACTGGATGATCTTTAAGGTCCCTTCCAAGTTTAACCTGTGATTCTATGATCTTTAGAAAAGGCATGTTTGAGCTACTGTTACACAGGTTCTGGGTCATACCGTCATTGCTTAAATCACTGTCTCTGCTAATAACACTGGATGTATTTATTCAGCTCAATTTTTGTGTTGCATGCTCTGGCTCATGCTCAATGCCAACATATATTAATTACATATCGGAGAAAGCTGCACTCCCACAGTGGTGTTTCCTGGTAGTTTCACCATTCCTGTGTCCTATACAGGACTGGACTGGCATTTGAAAGTATTACGTATTTGGCCCTGAGGTAAAGCAATAAAAAAAAAAGGAATACTGGTTGGGCTGCTTATCAGGAGGAAGAGGAAATGTCTCTGTGCAAAAGTGTGACATCATCCTGATAACAACGTGTGGTTGTTAGTAGATGTAACTTCTATTTCAGCTGACTGGTATTGCCCTTTCCCTCAACTATGTGGAAACATTAGGAACTCGAGATTATTATCAAAATGTTGAGATCCATAGCTGTTGCAATAGATTTTACCTCCACATTGACTTTCCAAATAATATGACTCTAATAACTGATCTGACAAATGCCATGTAATAGGCAGCACCTCCATGCTGAAGGCTTTAGTAAAATTATACTTCCTTTAATGCTGCAAGGCTGTGTGTGAAATTGGGCAAGTCAGTAACTGGCAATGCTTGTGATGACAATCACCGTATTTCACAAGTCTATGGATGCCTTCCCGCTGCCAGCCCAGTGCATCCAAATCAGACCTTACCTGGCTGGTCCTCATCTCACCACACTTCTGTCCAGTGCAGTTATTGTACAGGTGCTGCAGGTGGTGGTGCCTCTCCCACCACTGCCTTGGCACAGGAGCTGACAGCAAGCCTGTCACTAATTACTGAGCATCTGTCTCAAAGTCAGAAGCCTCTAATGGCTAAAAAAAATAATTACAAAGTTGGAAAGGAACATGTTTCCATTTATTGAAGGAAGATCTTTGAATGTCATCAGAAAATGTACAGTAAGAATGACAGAATGCCGAAGATGGGATTTTTTTTTTTTTTAAGTAGGTGTTTACTTAGTTCAGGCTTTGGAGGAAATAGTACATATTCGTTTTTACGAATATTTTGCTCTAAGGAGAAAAAATATCTTCAGTTTGTATCATAAGTTTGCTGAGCAATGAGATGTATCATTCCAATGAATACTCAGCTTGAGGGACTTAGTTACTGAAATAATTTTTTACTTTATACCAATCACCAATAAATAATATTTTTAATATTCCCATTACTACATCATTTATACAGTAATTTTCAAATGTGAAGACCTGGAATAATACTAAAAGCAATTCAAGTCAGACTGCTGGCTTTAAATCTACATGTTATTTTTATAATTTGTTCTTATTCTTAATGATAATATGCATGTTGATCAGTTCAGGTTCACGGCAGTACTCTTGGCCAATGGCTGTTGTGCTGCAATTTCACAGTCAGTTTGTATTGAAGAGGGAGACATTAAAATGGATGTATTATATTATCCAAAGACTTCTTTTGGCAAATATTTCCTGTAAAGCTCCAAACTTTCTGCAGGGGCCTGTGTATCAACCTATTTTCAGGATCTTGCCCTTCACTGAACTGATTCTACTCTGCAAATCAAACTTTCATTCTGCATAGCAGAATCACAGATAAATTTGTGAATTCATCTAAACAATCATAAGAACATAGATTTAGTCAGGCATGCTACGGTATTCCTTGCTGTTTAGATTTTTAACGTTTCACTTTTTTCTTTTATTTATTTTTTAAAAACTACATTAAAATTCATAGTTTTTCCACTGGATAAGCCAAACTAATTTTTTTTTTTTGAAACAAATGAGTAATTCACAGTTTTTTCTAATAAAATATTTTTGAGCACATTTGGGAGCATTGAGCAAATCAGTTTCAGTTCTTTCCTGTCCTCATATTTAAGACAATTTTATGAGACTTTGATTGTCTGCTTTTTATTAAATTTTTTCTTAAATAGCATAACAATTTAGAGGAAATTTTCTAATGTCTTTCAGTGCTTCCAGTTTAGTATATGTTTTGATGTGCTTCAATATGTATAAAGAACCAAGATAGAATTGAGGAAAAAATGTTTCCCTGCAAACTCAGTAGATTAGACAGCTACATAACCTATGTGATACACACATGGTAGATGTGGAAAATAAAGAACACAACATAGGAAAATTTCTAGTAATAAATATCTTGATCCTTTTCTGCTCTAAATTACCCTTATTGAGCTTTAAAACTTCCACCTACAGAAAAGAAAATCCAGCAAGGGACCAAATGGCATTCCACTTTTAGAGGTAAAAATGCCAATGAGCTCTTTCTTATGTACTCTGTTCAGAAAAAACAAGGAAGAAATAGGAGTTAGAATATTTTCTTGTGAAGCATATTTTTTTCACATAGACTACCTATGACAGGAAACATTTTAAAGAGCTTGGAGTTAAATATATGAAAAAAAATATCAGGAACTCCATGAAGAAGACAAGACATGGACTTGTAATTAAACCAGAAAAGGTCACTGACAACAATGCTTCTCATTCCAAATTAGGGTTTTTTTCTGCTTCTGCTGAATGAATAATTAACACTCTGAACTTGTACATCTACTTAGCATTAAAGCTATGACACAGACTTACAAAAGGACTGCAAATCCATACTAATAAAATGGTTATTACACCTTTCACCTCTGTGAACTGTAAATAAGAACTGAATCTTAGTAGGATTAATGGATTAATCTCAGTTAATTTGGGTTTCTGGGGTTTTTTTTTTGGCATATAAACTTAGAATCATTTCCTGTTTCTGGTCCCCTGCCATCTCCACCTTACTTGGTGTTGCAGTGGAACTAGTTGGGAGGTACCCTGTTGCACGAAAAGGGTATGACAAATTATACTATAGTATCTTATTATTTTTATAATTATACTATAGTAGCTTAAATTTAGGACTGACCTTCAACTCTTTTTTCAGCTTCATTCTTCTCTTCGTTAATTGTGTAAATTGGTCTAGTTTGTTTAAACAGGGGGAACTTTTATGTCACTTCCAGTCCTCAACTACTTGAGGTGCTGTTCCAGCAAGTATCACTTTAAAGCTACCCACCATCAAGCTATTGAACTTTAAATAGAAAAAGAATGGAGGATTGTTTTCCCCCCATCAAGAATACAAAAACTGATAATTTCAGTGAGGGCTATCTTGGGAAACATCTCTGAGAATCATCAGGGAGTAGAAACATTTTGGCAGAGAAAAATTCCATTTTCTGGAAGACCGTGGCATGCAAAGAAACTACTTTATGTCCTCCTTTCATTTCCAGAGAAGTTTCAGGCATGAGGAGTTTGTGTTAATTTTGAGCTACAAACTGTAATAAGTGAAACAAGTCCAATAATTGAGCAATTACTGAAGCTGAAGGTACTTATGGGTATCAGGAAGGCACCCTGATGGCAGATGAAGTTCTGTGCACAGGAGTGCTGCAGAAAGGGACACTGCAGAGCATTACTGTAAATATTCCAGTCTTGTACAAAAAACAACCTAAAAGAGCAACAACCTTTCTTCATTTTATACACCCTATTGGAAGTGCACACTGAACTTAATTGCAACACAAGATTTTAATCACCGAAGGGAGGGCAGAGACTTTCAGGCATAGCCTTAGCATGGAGGACATGCTGTCTTAGAGAAATTACTTGCTAGGGGAATAGAAAGAATATAACTCGCTTTTGTATGGGAATGGATCTCTGTTGTATGTGCAAAAAACCCCCACAACACGTGCATGGACAAATCTTCTGAATAAGATATTTATAGTTCTAGCAACATGCTGAGACACTCACGTAGAAAAATGAAGTGCTCGATATTTGCAAGCTGTTTATGTGCATGTACAAAATAAGATATCTGGGATAGAAAAACTTGCTTTATTAGTGGATGATCTGCCTGAAAGTGCAGTTAAAATACTTTATTAGTAATTTATTATCGATTTGTTACATAGTTGCTTGCAGAATTATTTACCCATGTTTCCACGTAAAAGTGAGGATTACTTAGCTTTTACAAGAATGAGAAATATCAGTTTCCAATGGAAACTCATAGCCAGCAGTTCTCAGGTAACACACAGTAGTCTTCACATTCCAGGTATACAGGTCAAATCATAATTACTTAACAAATACTCATTTATTTTGGAACACTGATGCAAATGCAGTCAGTGTGAGATGGTGCCTGTTGCTTCTATGTGGGAGGGTCCCCTTGGATGCTTACAGTAGGGACTGAACATAAAAGCATTCAGGTAAGAAAGCATCTCCAGAGGTCTCCAGTCTCCTCATGCTCAAAAGGAAGGACTAACTTCAAAGTAGGAACACATTTCTCTGGGCTTTTTCCAGCTTCATTTTGGCGATCTCCAAGGAAATTCTTAAAATTGAAGGGTCTTCTAAAGCTGAAATTGGAATCTGTGTCATGTGAGCTATGGAGGTGACGCTTTTACAGTGGAGCCTGTGGCACTTGACACTTAGTGTGAGGCAAGATGGATTCACATGTGTCTCTGTGTGGAAATGCAGGCTTTTAGGAGGAAGGTTGAAGAAGGACCAGAGGTGCATTTGGGTGATTAAATATCCAGGCAAGTATGTGTCCACATGGGAGTTTGCTTTAGCAGACTCCAAGACGTGAGTTCCTTGTACGCCTTGGCTGCCCATTGCTCTTGCTCTCCCTTGTCCTTATGAAAAATGTAAAGGTAAAGCTTCTTCACTCATGTTAGAAAAAAGCTTTTTTTTTTCTTTTTTAGGTCACAGTACAAAATTAATGTTAAATGAGTTTGCTGTTGTTGAAACGTTGGAATATCTTAGGAAAAGATAAGCATGTTATACTTCCATTGTTATGAATCTGAAATGAAAAAAAGGGTACTGAGGGAAAAAAAGGTGGAAGAAATGTGTTTAATCCACTCACTGTCTTTTCACCAGGACATTCTGCAGTGCAACGGTTGTAATAGATATGCTTTTCTTTTCCAGATATCCACCTAGTCCTGATAACAGTGATCACAAACTTCCCAAGAGCCAAGAAGCAGAAAATAATATATGTTGGCATTAGCAGACATTTGTCTGTGTTCTGTGTTTAGGAGGAAGAAAAAAAATGTTTGCTTCTGGTGCTTTCACCTCTGTTTGAAAATGCTGTGGGCAGAAGGGAGGAGTGCAGACGCAAGAGCAATGGGTAAGCTCTGCAGAAGGCAAAATGGGGAAGGGAGTGCTGAAGGCAAACTTCTTTAAATATACAATTCATCTTTCCAAAGTCTATACCTTTGGTGAGTTCATTTTGTCATTTACAAAGGTGCAGCAGTGAGGCACGAAGCTTAGAGACTTTCTCTACCAAAGAGGTATTTATGAGCTTTTAAGTAAAAAGAGAGGAAAATATTTTTATTAGAGGGAGGCTGCCAGGAGGGAAATTGATTCACTGGCTCTGTGTGAGAAAGTAAATATGTCCCTTTCACCTTAAATCAGTGCATCAAGCTCTGGAAAGTCCAATTATCTTGACAAAAATGATTTAACAAATAACCGAACAATAGGAGTGGAAGGGAGGAGGCGGAGGAGGAGAGGCTCTGGAGGTGGGCAAAGTTACTGCAGGAATTGGGCCTTAGGCAACATGTGATGAAAAAAAACTTGGAGGTGGAACAGAAGATAGTCCTGGAGGACTTTGTACTACTGGAGATTTATTTGGCAGCTGAATCCCTGTGTTTCACATTTAATAATAAGATGTATTGTTACAGTTTCTGGCTCAGAAATGAATTCTAAACCATTTCTGAAGTATAGCTGAAGGCATATCTATACATTTTAAAAAAGAAACAGTTATTTTTTTTTCCTTAAGCTTTATTGAAGTTATAGCATTGCCAAATTGTTCTTAAACTCCCTAACCTGAGACGGTGATTAATGGGCTGAGAACAAAAGAGGCTGTAAGTATTGTCAATGCTAAGTGTTTCTTTGCTTTTGTTTACAATTCTCTGACTTGAAAGCTAGGTGTGCTGTTGTCTCAATCAGGCTGGTAATTAAAGTGCTATTTAATGATGTCTCCTTAATGAAGTCATCTGGAAGTATTCTGGATGGGCTGAGAAATGTGATAATCAGGGCTAGCTTGTGATTATTCTGAAGAGGGGCTGTGCTGCATTAGGAGCAATTGGAAGAACCTGGATGACTTGGCCCAAAACTTCTATGGGGGCCTGTTGTCCTTCTTTTGCCATGTAGACAACTGCATGTTTTGGAAGGATGCAGTACTCTTTTTGCTGGGAGAAAAAATGTGAGTTTGAGGGAGGGAAAGGGCACTAATAGTGTCCTTTTCCTTTTTTTTTTTTTT
>VXBJ01000508.1:976914-993242 GCA_013400055.1 Nycticryphes semicollaris | reverse complement strand
TTTTTTTTTTTTTTTCTTTTCTTTGCTGGAGTGGGGAATGGTATTGTGATAGAATGAGTTTAAGAAATAATGTTAGAGAAATAATTCTAAATATATCTAAACTGTTTGGAATCAAAATATGCAGCAAGCCCTATGGGTGCTTTTCATCTAGTTCTGTCAAGTTTGCCTTTCTCTTGATAATCTACCAAAACAAAATCCCAGCTGTGTGTGTTAAACCCTAAGACTTTCTAATTCATGGTGGGAATATTGTCGCTTGAGCCGCTCAAACTGTGTTTGTGTAGGTTTTCATTTTGGTTCCTGTTTCCACGTACTTCTGGTAATGCATCTGTCGTGCTCAAAATGCAGATGGCTTGTGGACTGGGGGGTGTGCAGGTGTGTGCACCAATAGTTGCCTTACTTTCTTTTCTTATTCTATTGTGATGTCCACTTGGAGAGAGATATATATACACACACAAACAACTAATATATATATGTGTATATACTGACTAAGATAGGTATAATAAGCTTTTGGAAAACTGGATTCAGAAAAGGGGAGAAATATCTTGGGCACATTGCACTAAAAGCAACCTTCTGCATAATCTATTTATCTATTGTTTTGTTTACAAAAACATTATGACCAATTTTGAAATCTCAGTTGCTAATTCAGGAAGCTGTTCCAGAATTTTCCTACGCTGATAACTAGAAATCAATTTGTTCATTGGCATTTTGAGGCAGTGTAATAAAGTAGAAATTTTGCAGTGACCAAAAGTATGTTTTCCTGATGCTGTGCAATCATAAAAGGCATTATGAAGTACAATTCTCCTCCTTTATTTCTAGCATGTCATTTTTCTATATGGCTAAAAAGAAGAAAACTCTACCCTTATCAAAGATGTTCTTTTCTTCTTCCTGTTGAAGCTCTTTGGAAAAGTTGACTCTTATTATGCAAAATAATATATATTCTAAACCCTGAAAGTTATTGCTAGAATTAAGGCCCTGCCTTCCTAATTAATTTTTTTAATGTTAATATAGCTTTCTGAACTTCTATCCAACCTCCATGGACTTCATTATACAATCTAGTTGCAAGCCCATTTTATTGCTCCCCAGCCTCCTGTGCAATTCAAATAACTTTGTCATATTTTACCATATATTAGAATAGCAGAGAATTCCTACTGTGCTTTTTTGTAGTTTTGTGATTGTCAACGTATAAGTGCCCCAAAATTAGCATTTTGCGTTTAGCAGCACTACCAACCTGCCTATAGAATAAATGCATAACATTATACACTACATGTTTATTCCTCAACATCAGCAGGACATTATTAAAGTTTCTAGGCTTAGATCTCAGTTTCATGCCAGTAGACTTCATTCGCATTTGAAATAAACTACTTCTTATGCTTGTGTTTGCCTTAAACTTTCACTTTAGTGAGTTATAAACTCTGCCAAAATCTCCCCAAAAGGTAAGCAATATGTACACCAGTTCGGTCTGACTGAGGAGTCCATGCAAGTCACCAGTGAATTATAACTACGGTGTACCACAAATTCTTAAAAATGGAAACATTGTAAATTTGGTATCTATGACAAAGGAAATTTATTTTTTAAAAGCTCCTATCTATATGATAAAGCAAACTTGGGACACTTGCCCTTAATGTAAAGGTACAGAATCTCTGAGACCAGCATATCATTCCCAATATTTGGCCAAATAAGAAATTAGGTACTCTTCTGCCATTACTGTGTTTCTTTTTATTTGCACACACTTTGTATTATTGATTCTGTTTGAGCCTGTCTCTGTGATGAGTCCAAGACTGGGAAACTGTGATATCCAGTATCCAACGGGGGGTGCTTCCCTTATCCCACTGAACAGGCTGCTCTGAAGTCAGAGGTGAGGCACAGTCGTGCACATGGAGGACTGCTCATGCACATAGGTTACGTGGGGAAATGTGTAGAGCACACCACCTATGTTGATTACAGAGGTAACACCCTAGGAAAGATGCAGGTGGGTGATATGACTACCTTTGTAATGAAGACGAAATTCCTTCTCCTTTTAGTGTCAATGTTGTATTTATAAAATTTACTTCTTTATTATAAGCCTGCAGAGGGAATTGTGAGTTAATAGAGTATTTGTCTTGCCTGTATAATGAGCTTATTGTCTACAATTGTCTATGCTTGGTTTTCTGTTACTGCTCAGCTTGAACGAATACTTAGAAATTTCACATTTTGTATGTAAAATATGCTCTTTGGATAGAGGACCTTACAGTGTTTTTGAAAGGCTGCTCTTGAGTTCTACTACTGTCACAGTATCTCCATAAACTGTGAATGAAAACAAGTTGTAAACCTCAAAATTCTTGAAAAAGATAAACACTTGAAAGATTTTTGTTTATCATAATTTAGTAGAAAAGCTCTTTGAAATACAGGTTAATTCTGTTGTTCTCATGGTGACAGTTACAGGATTCAGTATTTTTATGAGGTTTCTTTATGTTTTGTGTTGTCTTTCTTACATGAAAACTTTCTTACAAGGTGAAAAATTTCTGATGGTATATTTACAAGGCATCGTGGGCAAGGTCAGAAATGCAGGTACGCTCTTCTAGTACCTAGGATTTGTGAAAGCCTGACTGGTGCTGTTACTGGTCTTGTTTCAAAGCACAGACTGTATGCCTTTAACCACTTCTCTGCCATCCTTTAATCTATTCCTTAAACTGACAGGTAGTTTTGATGTTTCACTTTTTTTTTTAATCTAATAGGTCTTTGTTTCTCCCAAGAAATTCGATAGAGATTTTGTACAATCTCTTCTTTAGAAGAGAAGCTGGAACCTGTCAGTAGTGGTGGTGCAGGTTAAGTTGGAGATTTATAGGCAGGATGGTCTGCTGTCTGAGTACTCCCAGGTGTAGATGGGCAGAAGAGTCTGCCCTGTGACAAGTAATTGGATTTATTCATTTGAGTAATTTTAGAAAATTCACAAAAGGAATAACTCAAAAACTGCACTCAAACATGTTTTATGTATTCTGCTCCCCCAGGCTTAGCAAAACATATCTTTGTTTTTAAAGGCGTGCTCTCTCTTTTCGTATTGTAATACTCTCCAGGTTTCTTCATTCCCTGAATATCTATGTGAATAAAAGTAAAGAAGGATAGTGGGAGGGTTGTTTCTTTGAACCTGAGAACAAGAAAGACTTTTTCCTTCAGCCTGTATTTTGCAGTGCAGTAGTAGCAGTAGGCTTTTGAGAAAAGATGACTGGGGTTTAAGGCCTCAGTTTTGTGCAGTCTTTTCCTGGGAAGCACTTGAAGATGTGCCTTGGAACTGTATGTTTTAGTTAGATTTTTGTAGAAATGCCTTATAAAAATCCTCTTGTCTTGCATTTTTGCTGGATGCTTTTTTTCTGGGCAATACAGTACTGCCCTTAAATAAATAAATAAAAAGATTCTGTGTCAGAGAAAGGCTTTATCAGCTGGAAATAATCACACCTGTCCCAGTGAACCAGTATGAGCAAAACAAATGGCTCTTCCCTTTATTCTTAGGTATGAGTTTGTGTGCCCATGGAGAATAATTTCATGAATGGAAAACACCCTCATCCTGATTTCTGGCAGTTTTGCCAAAATTTCAGGCTTTCCATTGACCAAAGAGACTCCCATGTCCTCTGTGTGAGCCCACAATCAACCTGCAAAATAGCAGAAGGGGCAGCAGAGAGAGAGAAGGGTAGAGATTAAAAACGTAGCCAGGAAAAAGCTTGAGAAGATAGAAAGTAATTTGCTTTGACCTAAGCAATAAATCTACAGGGCAATAATGACCGTCTCATGACACTTGCAGTGACATTGATCAAGTGCACTGTCCCAGGCTTTTTCCCCTCTGAACCTTGAAAGGTTCCTGATCATCAATGCTACTGTTCAAGCTGGGTAGCCAAAGATCAGCTGTAAACAGATGAGGAATAGGCATCTTCTACCTTGATGTGATTACTTGCTGTGCTAATTAGGAATGTCGTTCTTATTGCTGTGGAGAACACAAAGTTATGTGAGCCTTAAAACAAACATGCACAAAACTTAAGGCTCAGCTAACCACGAAGGTTTGATCTGAACAAATAAGCAGGAAGGGACACAGAGGGATTCAATTAATGAAACTCCATCCGTAACTCACCTCCTCTGGACTGGGTTTTACAGCAAATATTGATCACTGTTTGGAGAACTTAAAGCAAGAGAAGAAAAGCCAAAGAGAGCTGACATTTGACCCACAGGAGTTTTTCTGAACTTTTCTTCTCTCCGCATAGTGAATAAAGTGAATGTTTTTGCTGTTGAGAGGAAACAGGTGTGTTTCTTCTTAAACTCTAGAAGACATTTTAAGATAAGGGTGTTTTGGTTTTTTGGGTTTTTTTTTTTTTTGGAGGGTGGAGCACCAAAAATCAAAATCTTTAGTGGTCAACTTGCTGAAGCATCAAATTGCTAATTCTCGCTCCTGCATTGTTTGAACAAGGTAAATTTTAAGCTTCCAGGGAGCAATTATTTTTTAACACTTGAAGTATTCAGAAGCTTCAGTTTATTATATTTCTGCATATTTGTGTTTAAAATAAATGAAGTAGCTGCGTAGTTTCAACTTTGACCTAATATCCCCTGGAGCCAAGAGACAAGCTTCTTAGCAGATAAGGGCTTTTCAAGGTGAAGAGAAATAGAGGAGCTGGTTTCTGTCTCTTATGGTACTACTGCTCAACTCCAGGTACAACTTCATCCCCTCTCCAGCTAGTTTCCCCTGGAAGAGGAAAGACAGGAGACAGAAAATATTAGGAGACATTTTCTCCTGTTTGTAAGGACCAAGTAAACAGTTTAGGCTTTCAGTTCAGCCTAGATCAGAAGTCTACACTCTGTGCCTTAATTACAGAATTAGTCCTTTGTCCTGGAATTGTTTAAAATGTGCTCAAATAAGTTTCTTCTGCAGTTCGAGATTCTGGCTGGACAATTTAGTCATACAGCAAGGAACTAGATCATTTAAGTGCACAAATTCCACACAGAATCAGAGGATACGTTTCTTGGGCAAAGCAGCAAAACAAATGTAAAGCAGTGCTTTTGGTACCCCAGTCTCTCTTTGGAAGATGTTCAGATAAAGAGGATTACCTTTTTTAGTATCTGTCAAATGATTTTTTTTTTTAATTTTTTTTTTCCCCAGCTCTGACTTGTCATCTTTCACATCATAGTGCTTTGCCCAGACCATGCTGTAACCCTGTGCAGATAATGTTTTATCATAAAACACTGACAGACCCTGCATCCTAGCTGTGCTTGTCTCTGCTGCTGTTTCCTGAAATGCTACTGTTATTAAACCTGCAGCAGGAATGCTTAATTAGCTTCCAAAGCAATCCTGCCTCTGGAATGATATTGCCTTCCTGGAAAATATGAAATAGAATGAACTTATCCCCATCTATAGATTGTCTTTCAAATAAATGGCATCCCGAAGTGTTTTACATATGCAGGAGCTATAAACTTTTGACGTTAGCTGTTCTAATGAAATGTTTGGAAGTAGCACTTTGTTGGCATTCTGGTGGAAATCAACTTGAGTCTGAATGAAAGAACATGAATCTAATGCAATTCTTCCTTTCAGGCATGTCAGGCAGAGGCATCGGAAGCAAAATTAAAGCTTGTCTGTTGTTCCTTGGTGTGCACAGTTGTGCAGACATGATCTCTTCTCAGATGTGTAAAGAGCAACTGTTTTCTAAAGATACAGCAAGAGAAAATCCTTGTTGCAAGGCAAGGACTCATCGAGTCAGTCAGCTCTCTTGTTCTGTGCTCCTGAGCCGATCTTTCACAGTTGCTGTAAGCTCAGATCAGTCTCTCCCAGTTCCTCGGGAGTCTATTGCTTGAGGAAATTATCTAGCTTATAGGGGGATTTTAGTACCAGCATAATTAGAGGGGAGTTAAGCAAATATGGGGTGGCACCTGGAGAAACAAGGGAAAACCAGTCAAAAGTTATACACATTTATTATTTAACTGTGCTATTTAATGCTAGTCTTTGATGCTTATAGTGACTTGGCATCATGAAGAGATTCCCGGAATGGCAGTGTAGTTTATGGTTGATAACTAACATCTACAGTAATATAGGAATTCTTGCGGGGGATGGGGAAGAAGCAACAAGTCTTTGCTTTGAGCTGAAATAAAAAAAAAAAAAAAAGGAAAGAAATTGCTGCTGTGAAATGCTGAACAACTTTCTGAAGCTGCTCAAGAGTGGATTTCAAAGAGCTGTAATGGGCACATCCTGATAGTCTTAGTTATCATCAACATGGTAAGAGAAATCTGTCCAGAAATAAGGCTTTGAAATAAAATAACAACAAACTATTCTTCAGAAGCAAGTTAATAGCCAGACAGTGCTCTGTAGGCTTGATTACAAGATGCTTTAAGATGCTCGTAAAGTTCAAGCAGTAGGTTGTCAAAGTGAATTTTCCTCCATGGGTATTACAAGTAAAGACTTATAGTTTCTGTATGGAAATGTTATTTTCTTCATCTCTGCTTAATGTTTCTTGGGCTGAAACTTGGTAAATAAGTGCAGCTACAGCACGTGAGCTAGGTAGAATGATAATGAAAAATTCAATATGACAGATGAATGCAATGATGGATGAAAAGAGCTGAAATTGTTAAACAGCTATTTTTATTTTTTTTCCCTGCCATTGCCTCATACTTAGATCAGATGTCTCCCATGTTAAGTGGGACAGCAAATGATGGCAAGGGTTTGTATTTCCTTGATCAGGACTCAATAAGCTTAGACTAAAAGCTATAGTGGATTTTTTTTTTTTTTTTTCCTTCTCACCATAGTGTTTGCAGTCTCTTTCCATTCCCCTGGCCTTTCATGCAAGCAAGGATATCACTTGGTTACAGGACACCAATCCATGAGCTCTGGCCAGTTTTCTGTTCCATAACACCAAACATGAGTGTATACACAGTAGTCACAGAAACAACAGCTGTATTTCACAGTCTCCTAAAGTGACAGGTGAGTTGGACACAGTGAAGGCATTTGCCTGGAAACAAGAAATATCCACCATCCTCTGTGTTGCCCTTCATCTTCTGGGGCAGATCTGTGCCTTCCTGCTCGTCCCTCCATGCCTGAGGAGCATAACTTACGTACAACTGCTTTTTGAGTCCTCTGAGTCACTCTTGGTGTAATGCACTGGGCACTGGAAAACGTAAGACAGAACAATTATCAACACCTCTGTTATCAGTCTTCTCCATTCCTCCCCTAGATTTTTCTGGTACTTCAAGGGTAATATCATCAAGTGACAATTACTCAATATCAAAAGAATTCTTAGAAATGATAAACAAACAGTCCCTAACATGTTTAAGTACCAAGAGAGGATACTCCAAACCCTGCTAGGGAAATATGTTTGCTTTATTAAATGTTGCTGCTTTAGGGTGTCATCATAGTGACAAAATCTTTAAACATCCATAAACTGAAAGCAAGAGAAATAACAGTTATTGATTCTTCACCAACGTGGTTTAATGAATTTTGAAAGATATTGGCAGACTTTTAACTAAGGTCTTTTCATATTTGCTAGATTTTTATTGAATATTGAATAATAATTTTTGGCTATACAATTCAGGAAGATTATTTTTTACAGTTAGCTAAGAACTTCCTTACACATCCAATTAAATTATCTTTATCATGCAAATGTTTATTCTCTTTAAAAACTTTATCTCCATACTGTATGGGAAGAAAAATTACCTGTCATTGGTTTTTTTTTCCCCTCTCAAATAAGTACAATTTGAACAAAACTATTGGATGTGACCGTGACATGACTTCCTTTTCTACTCTTTTGTAGACTTAATTAGAAATTCAATCCTTTGAGTCAAACCCACACATTTTACTTGTGGCTAAACTCAGTCAGGAATAGTCTTCAGTTAGATACTTGGGTTTTCCTGTAAGTGATAAAACCACTCCGTATGTCCATGATGCCATTTTATCATGTCCAAAGTTCTCTGTTTACCTAAAAAAGGATTAGTGGAATTTTTTTCAATCCCATGTACTTTTTCTGTCTCTACTGAGAGGAAAAGATTTTATGTCTATAAGGGGTGACTAAGAAAAAGGCAACGGGAAGATTTTTTTTTTATTATTTTTTTATTTGCTGTATCTGTGTAGTATTGACCCAGAGTGAGAGTGCCCGTATTTCTTCTGATATAAATCAATTGTATGATCAGTACTTTCTGTATGGTCTTGAGTTATATATTTGGGGTTTGATTTTTCTCAAACAGCCTCTAAACTATTTTTCCACTACATGTTTTGGTCATGATTGCTCTTATTGCATATCACCGTTTTCAGAATATACACTACAGCAGTATAATTTAAAAGATAATTTTTTAACTGCCTATAGTATGAAGAGATTTACTTCAAAAACATTTCCAATTTGATGTTTGTTCAGATGAAGAGTCAGAGAAGCAGAATATGACTAGTCCAAAAGAAAACAGATTTGAATATTCACAACCTGTTCTTCTAAAACAAGCATCAATAAAGCTTTCAGCTGTTGCTCCACAATAAATCACTTTGAAAGGAAGGTGACTGAGGAAATTGCAACCAGCCATAACAGGAAAAAGCAAGCATTCTCTGTGTAAATATTTGTCTTGTTACGTATTCTTCTAGCTTTATTTTTCTGTGATTTCTGGGGTTTCTGTTAATAGGATTTCTGAACATTTAATATAAGATATTTTTATGGTTCTGCTGTCCTTCTGCATTCAGTAGTAGTGAATCTGTGTGTCTTTCTGGTGGGATGATACTGTAAAACAGCATTCACCACAGCAGAGCAAACCAGCTCTTTTTGAAACTGCCCGTACACAGGCAAGGAGTTATTTTAGTCTGGCTTTTGCTTAAAGTGCAACTTGAGGAAGAATTCAGAATAAAGTGTATCTGTTTAATTAAGCCAATACACAATTTAACAACAGAATGTAATCTTGGCAGTATAATTATTGCCACTAAGAGTGTTAGCTATTAAGCAAATAAATGTTTTGCTTGCTGCAGGCAGCATGGCTGAGTAAGCACTGCATTTCCTGGAAACGCTCTAGCTCACCCCAGGTGCAGCTCTAACGCTGAAGGTCAAGTGACTTGAAATACTTGAGCAAAGCAGTGATTCCTAGAAAGCATTCCCTCGAGCTCCTTTGCATGGCTTTGGAAAGGAGCTTTGCTGAGTAGCAAAAAGAATACAGGGCTAGAGCAATTTGAGGATTCAACCTGTGGTCGCTGAAAGCTTTCCTGGAAGTTTATTGATAAAGTCAGATTATCTCAGAGCTGGAGCTTCCACATTATGACATTGACTTTGAGCTACAGTAAAACAGCTTTCTGGGAATCATTTGTATGATGCCTCTGTTGCATTCAGATTGCCAAAGATCAGGATTCATGATATTCTGGATTCATAAGGATCATAATTAAGCAAGCAAAATCATGGATCTTGTGACATTCATAAAGATCCTGAGAAACAGGTCAAGTTTAGTCACGTTGCTTTTGTCTGAAAATAGAAGGATTTGAATGACTTCTTGAAATGCATGCAGAACATCTATTTCAAATGCATTGTGAAATTAATGCACAAAATCAATTTTTCAAGGTGACCTCGTCTGAGTTTTTCCCCTTTGTTTAATTAAGATAGCTTTCCATGTTCTCATGTTCATTTTGCATGTGTTCATTTGCATTTATCCCAAGAAAAATATAAAAAGAAACCATTCCAAAAAAAAATCAGATTCTTGTCTCAGCAAAAGTAATGGTGAAGGAACCTGTCACAATTTTATTGCCGTTGTCTTAGCTCAAGATATGATGATGACTTCTTTGTTCAGCTGTCAAATGTTTTCTGCAAAGGAAAACGCTGGGAGAAAGCAAGCTGCATTTGTATACTGTAATGAAATGTGAGTGGAAGATGCAACTTCCTTGCAGTCTGTTCTGACAGTTGAAATAATTGAAAAGTCTATATCCTTTGTGAAGAACAATGTATACTGTGATTTAGGTAACTCAAAATTTTTAAGCAGGATGTTGCAGAGCAAACACTAGTGCTTATGATTATCTGAGCAGGGAAAGTGCATCCTAATCTCGGTGACATGGCACTTTATTCAAACTGAAGAAATATGTAATATCTGTTACTGCTTATTACATTTTCCATTACTCCACCCATCCCTCCCCTGTGTGCCTCACTGGTAACTACAAGAAATTGCTCAGCAGGACAATTGTATGATTAGAATGCAGTGCTGCTGATCAAAACTGTTTGTGTTTTACTAATCAAAGCCATACAAATGATCAAGTCAGTCAACGTTTTACCCATCTGAAATATTTGGAGGATTTATAGTTGCAGATATTAAGCCTGCTGAGGATTAATTCTACAGCTAATAAAAACAAACAAGATGAAAAACATTAGCTGAGGGCTCCCATGCATCCACATGAATAGACAATACTAGCAATTCATGTCTATGGGAAAATATCTGTTAATATTAGATGTATGTGGAAATGGCTACAGGCCACACTACTAAACTTCCTCTAATGGGGCTGCATTCCTCTTCTAAAGCACTGGCATCCAGCTGAGCACGGCATGAAGTGAGAGGAAGGATGGTGCTTTCTGCCAGGCAGAAGAATTTACATTCCTTAACATATTGCCTGTGGATTTTTTTTATTATTATTATTTTTTTTTTTTTTTTTTTTTTTGGCTAACAGTGGGAGCTGAGTGAACTAACTTCCCACAGTACTTTTCTAGAATGAGATGTGAAACAGCAAAAGGAGTAGAAAGGGAATGGGAGGCTGGGGGACAGGAACATCAAAGTGGGGGTGGAGGGAGGGAGATTCCTGAAGGCAAAAGCGCGGGAGGAAAGAAGTTGATTGGTAATGGAGAGTGTGACAAAAGGGTGTAGTGAAAATGAGAGAAAAGAACTCTAAGGAACAGAAAGATGCTAAAAATTTATGTCAGACTGGAAGAGAGGCAAGAGGTCTCCGTGGAGTACAAGTAACGTTTCAGAGGAGCAAGATGTCAGAAAAGCCACATTGGTGATGTAACATAGCAGGAAGCGAATTGACTTCCCATGTCTCTTGTAGGGGAAGGAAATCATGAGAGACAGAGCCAAGAGAAGAGGAGAAAATATCATAGGGGTGGATGAGGGCCATGACAGCTTGTAAAGTACTGTCTGAGCAGAGAGGGACTGCCCTTCCCAAGCCCTGTTTGGAGAAAGCAGCAGGTAAGAGGTGTGGTTATTGAACAGTCTGGGACACAGGAGACTGAAAGGCAGAAGTATTAAGAATGAGATAGTGATAGAAGAAGCATGATTAACTTCCAAGGGGCTCTTCTTTCTGAAAATACTCACAGGTCATGTCCCAGCCCTTGCATTGCTATAGCTTTCTATTGTGGTGGGTTTGGATTTCTTATTTGTTTTTGTTCTTGCTGCTTCCCCTTTATTAAGTTTTATGTGTGGGAGCAACCGGGGAAGAGGTAGTGCATGCAGCAGGTGAAAGAGTTAATCTGTGGTGGGAAGAAAGAGGCTTCAAAAGTCCATCCATTGAGGAGAGTAGATGGTTTTGTTTGTTTCCATTATACTCTTAAAAAAAAATCACTTGATCTGTTCTGCTTTCTGAGGTCATTTGGGCAAAAGTAACAAACTCAAACGTGCAATGATGAAATTTGTACTTGTCCAGCTTGCACAGACAGAAGTTGTGTATTCGTTGTGGTTTATAAGTCCCTTGACAGGCCCTCAGAGATTAAAAGAAGTAATTTCAGGATAAACACTCAGTTATGAAGAGACATTGTTTAGAGTCTTGCACAATGCAGATGAAACTTTACTGCTGGATGAAAATTATACTGTTAGCCTGGATGAAGAGCACTGAATGGCTGATCATAGTTCATCAGAAATATAGTATTAGCCTCAGGCACTGAGGTAAAGCTTGTATCTGCAACTTTCCTGTCAGAAAATATCTGTATTTTGAAAAGGAACACCTGAAGGAAAAAAAAAAAAAAAAAAGGAAAAGGAAAGAGTTACAGTTTTATGTATTTGTTTCTTTTTCTGTTTAAGAAGCTTTGACTTCATTCAGTTCAGCAAAATCCTTTGGTAATCCCTCATTACGCTCAGAGAGGTGGCAGGAATGTGCAAAGAATGAGCCATGTCCCAGGCTTCAGGTAGGCACACTGCTTGGGCAGGATCACGCTGGGCAAACAAGTTTAGAAAGGCTAATGGGACACAAACAATGGGCTGCTGATTCCCTTCCATTCAGTATGAGACATTCCCCAGCTGTAGACTTTCACCCCTGGCCTTTCAGCTATGTCACTCCTGTAACCTCAATGCCTGTGTCACCAGCCCGACCTGGTGCTCAAGCCTACAGCCCCTTCAGAGGTTAAAAGCATGATGTGGACATGCTCCATGACTGCAGAAGGCCAAAAGGTCTGGAGTAAGCCCTCCATATGTGTTAACATGATTAGATTGCTGTGTGAGCATTTTATGGTAACTCTTGCCAGACAGCAGGACTGGGTACCTACTCACTCCAAATTACATCAATAACTTTGTTGTTAGATGTGATGTACAGTCTGGTATATGAATGTATCACAGCCTGCAATTGGCTCAGTGAAATCTCTCTACAGTAAAAACACATCAAGGCGGCAGCAGGAACATTTCAGGCCATGGATAGCTCAAATAAATGGCATTTCTTACAAAATTGCTATCATCTGGGGTGGATATACTGCTCTGGCACTGAAGCACCAGAACACCTCAGGCGGTGCACAGATCCCCTGTAATTTGTAATGCTGCATGGACCAGCACCCAGACATCCTTGCAAGAATTATACAGCAGGGCATAAGCAATCCAGAAGGTTCCTGGAATGCATTGATGGTAACTTCCTTCTCCAAGTGACAAAAGAGCCAAAGCAGAGAAATACCACACCAGACCTTGCTCTCACCAACAAGGAATGGCTGGTGGGGAGACTGAAGCTTTTTTTTGGCTTTCCACATAGAAATCAGGATCCTAGTTATTCAACTTGTATTAGCAGATGAGATTTTACCCATTTTAAAAAAAACAGTCTTTGCTCATATAAAATAATAAGGCTAACTTACAGTCCCCGTGAGGAAACTGATTTTGCAGTAAATGTGTCTCAGTGTAGCAAGCATTAGGAACACATATATGCTGGTATTAGGGTGCCCCTGTTGCAGTTATTTTGGGTTCAGGTTTGTGGGAGATGTTGTGTTTAAGTACCAGGACAGATCACCTGTTGGCACTATTATCTCTAACTTCAGCAGGTGCCTTCTTAAGCTAATTTGGTGGGTGGAGCCATAGCGTGTAGAGGAAATGAACATAATAAGCTCTTCTGCCAATTAAATGGATTCTGACAGAATCATTCTCGAGCCCTATAAAATTTTGTAGAGACTTGGATTACAGAAATGGAATTATATATGAGGATTTAAAATCTCAATTGAAAAGTTGATTATCACTTAACATTCCTTAAGACTCCTTTCATTCAACTTGTGATACGTGCTCAGAGCCAAACCAAAGATTATTTCACTATTCTTTTCTGCTGGTTATATTCTGAAAGAGGTTAAACTTTAGATGTTGTGTAGTTTGGGAGGAAAAAAGCACACTGTAGATATTCTGCTAAAAGCAGTAACACTTGATTTGCAATGAAGTATATTGTATGAAAGTTTTTGTATCATTGGTTTCAAACTCTGAAATTAGTGACTATTCACCTTATCTTTAACATCCCATAGGGAGAAATCATTGACAACTGAAGTATTTTGATTTCTGGTGTTTATACAGTCTGAGCATGTATGCTTTGAACACAGAGTATTTGTGCTGCATATTACTAATATCCTCAGGGAAAAAATCTTCTCTGTGAGAGCGCTGACTAAATTTTCCTCTGCTTTTGTGTATTTTTAATCAACTTCTTTTCTATAGAATTTCATGATTCGATAGTCTGGCTCAACTTATCTTTTATATCTGTCTAGTAAGTAAATTTAACAAATTCCAGTCGGGAGAAAAAAGTCCAGATATCTCAGTAACAATACACTTTGAGTAAGGAAAGAGCTGTATTTATTGCTGTGATTAAGTACAGGTTACAGTGATATAAACCCCAAAATGTTTCTCAATCACAGCATTCTGTTATCGTATGCACAATTTTGCTATTACGTACGTACTGCTAATTGCAGTATTTTTGCAGTATGTTTCAAACTCATCCGGCACAAATGTACTGTTTGCATGATCTTTCAAAAAAAATAAATGCATTAGAGCAAGATAAGAGGTGGTAAATAATGCACGTGGTCTTAGCTGGTGTGGGTTTAAAGCTGTGTAAATGGGTTTGTCCTGAAAAGCCTTGCTCTTGTAAATGGATGGAGAATGAATGATGTGATAATTTCATGAACTAAACTTGTTGCATTTGTCATATTGTGGCTATAGCAATGTGAATTATCTCCCTTTCATCTATTCACTGCATAGTATGTTTAAAAGAGTAATGTTCCAAAAAAACCCAAAACAAACAAACAAACAAAAACCAAACAAAAAAATTACACCCTTGTACCTGGGATCTTGATCCAAGCATCAGAGGTATGTCCATGTTAGTCAGAAGTGCACAACAGCAGAAGCAAAGCACATCTACTCCCCAAAAGGGAGTGAGGGTGTGAGTGCTGGGGACATGACCAAAAACATATTGGAGGGCTTAGTTTGGACTAGCCCTGGACATCCATCATCCATCAGTGGTTGGAGTGCACTAAATGTGCTCTTGGGGAATATCTTCCAGGTAATTTTTATCCCTTTTTAGGCAGGATTCTTTTGGACTGTCCAACCCATGTGGGTGAAGTTTTGCATGCGTATTTAACATAATTGGCACAATTTAAGACACATATCAGTGGTACTGGAAAAAGAAGCAGGACTACTGAAGTGGTGACCACCTTCCTGTTATGTGAACGTTAAAAGGTTTAGCTGAAACACTTGTTCTTTCCAAAACCCTTTTCATCAGACAACAGAAATACAACAAGAAACTGTTAAGCCAAAACTATATTGGCTGCATAGTTGAACAGTAAATCTTTGGAGTTCTGGTTATCATATCTTTCAGCTTTTAATGGAAAGTTTATATTTTCTGGGTTAATAGATATTTCCTGAACTAGGTTACAAGTGTTCCTGTAGCAAATGTATTGCAACTTTGAAAATAAATTTTTATGCCATCCTCTTGACATCTGTTGTTTAATTACCCACAACTGTATATTACTTGTGCTTCTTGATGCTTTGATTATAGGTGAACTCGGGTAGCTGATGGGCACTAATATTCTGAAGCATAAGTAGGTTGCAGGTGCAAAACTGACGTGTCAACTTATGCTGTTAAGAAGGGAGGTGATGTGAAAATTGAAATGTAATGTAAATGGTAGGTGAATAGAGGATTCTAGTTTCAACTATGCAACTGTAGCAGGTGTCTTCTAGTGAAGAATTCCCTGTCTGAAATTGGAAAAATTAGGATGCTTTCTCTCCTTCTCAAACTAGAAATGAGCTGTTGTTCAGTTGGAGTTGCCAGTAATGAACATGAATATGCAAACACTGGAGACCTTGAGGAATAGAACTTCTGTCAGATTACCAAAGTCTTTTTTTGTTTGGTTGGTTTGGTGGTTTGTTTTGGGTAGTGCTGTTTTGTTTGTTTTGTTTTGCCAGAATTAAGAGTGGTGTCTATGCTGTCCTGGCAGTAAGTGTTTTGTCTGGATGCTGGCTGTAGGGAAAGCAGAGTGTAGAAGAAATTGAAGACTCGCTAGTAGTCTTGTATTCTATTTAGAAATGCAGTTTAAAGGAAAAAGTATAATTCCTTATTCTTAGACAGCTGAATCTGTCCACACTCTACAATGTTAACACATTTTGCTTTGAAGGACAGTAAACTATTATTTGAGTTTTCTGCATCCCAGATATAGTCTACCCATTGACAGATTCTGGAGCGATATGAAGTAAACTTCATATTGGTGCAAAGTGGGGATCTTCTTTACACTAGTTGTCAGTTCTTTGGTATATGAAGTGACAAGGGTGAAAGAACCTAAAAGAACCCGGATAAATCACCCTCTATAAATGTTTTTCTCCTCTATTGTCTGTAGAGTGTATTTCCTTTTATTATGTGCCTCTATTTTAAGCGGTCAAAGTGAAGTGAATGAATTGATCTCTGTATGCCTAAAGTAGGTTGCACGGACCTGAATAGATAATTGCACATCTCTGCAAATCTTGTTAGAGGTATTTACTATAGTTTGCTGCTTTGCACTCATAGTGCAGACCACTAAGTAGGCTTCAATAAGTTGCATCAATGTAGAAAAGTCCCCTTTCTAATTTTAAATCTCCAGGTTTAGTTACATGAGTTCAATGAACATTTTTTTTTCTTATGCCTTCCAAGGAAACTGGTAAATCCTAGCAAGCCATTGTATCCATTCTCCTTTTTT
>VXBJ01000508.1:929514-975346 GCA_013400055.1 Nycticryphes semicollaris | reverse complement strand
CAAGAAACTGTAAAAGAAAACACAAACTTGCCCCTAGGTGTTTCTGTTATTAGTTCATTCCTTTATTCTAAATTAAGAATTAAAACCTTCCTCCCCACTGAATCAACCACTTGCTGTGCTTTCTCCAGACATATATATGAAGCTTCTGTCTGCCTTTTTTCTCACCAGTATTCTTTCAAACACTCATGCATTTTCTTTAAAGGTAATTAAAGAAATAATTTTAGAAGAATAAAAGCCTGCAATGTTTATAATACGTCTCTCGGCCATTCATGAAATGGTTCATACTTATTTTGTTTGTCAGTTACATTATACTGGTTCCAAAATGAAGCCTCCACTAAAAAAGCTAAAAAATAGTTGAGATAATGTATGAGTTTTCACTGTAAATTTTTCCTTTTATATCAAAGCTAGCGTTATATATCTGCAAGCCTAATTGTGAGACTTTTTGGGTAATAGATTCCAGGATGCTGCTCCTAAAGTAATTGTTTCCTAAAGACTTGCTGATACTATCACCTGTCTTTTGTAACAGAATATATTAACACTGATGACTGCATCTTGTAAAATCAGCCCTTAAAGAATCACCATAATAAAAAAGTATCATCTGATTCAGAGGCAGGGCAGAAAGCTCATCTTACAAAATCCTGTGGCGTCTGTTGCCCTGTATGGGTGCGTGCAATTTGATAAATTGTCCTCAGTCACTTTTCTTTGGGAAATCATTTTGGAGACTTCATAGAGACAGATCTTGAAACAGAGAAGTAGAAAATGGTGCAGCCAGATGAACAGATCAGGAGTCTTTCAATTAAAATCTATTTAAATTGTCATTATGTGAATGTAATTTAAATTATTAAAGGGCATTGTAGTCTTCTATTAGCTTCTTTACAGTTGATGCAGACTTCTTACTTCTTAGTAGTGTGTTTGGAACATCAGCCTTGATTTAAAGAAACAAAACCTAGGAAAGTAATTTTTTTTTTTTTTAGCACCTACCCATTGTAGTAGGTGCTTTTGATTTCTTAAAATCACTTGAATACTAAAAATACTTCTGCTTAGAGTTTAAAACATAATTGCGTACCTAAAATATATTGAAGTTATGCCTGTTTTTCTACTTTATTGTAAGGGCCTACTCGTAATGATTTCATACCCCCAAGACTAGTCAAATAGACAGTCATTACATGGATGGGTGTTCATGGTCACATAATTCTGCAGATCTCCCGTAGCTGAGGAAATGATGGTTAGTATTCTTTTCTTTGTAGAGAAGACTTTTCTTATTTTTTATTTTCTCTATGGAATTTTCCATAAATTCTTTGGTAGATTCTCACATAAAGCCCTGGGTCTGAAATGAAAAATGGAGGTGGATGAGGAAGATCTTTCTGTGGTTAAAAATAGATCAAAAGCAGTAGAAAGCCTTACCTTGTGAACTTTGTAGTATTTTTCTTGCAGATTTTTATAAAAGATTCTTGACAGAGTTTCCCAAAGATTCTGAATGTTCAGTTGCTAATATGATATACCAAGATCAAGGAGGGAAGCTGGCGGGGGGGAAGAGAGGAAGAGAGTACTTCATGTAGCAGATGGATTATCAGATTAGTTGCCAAAATTGCCCCTTTGCGATTGCAATGGGGCTGATCCTGAGGAGGGTGAGCATTTATACTTTGGCTAAATGATGTACATGAAATCAACCTAACTTTTTTATTTTTTAAAAAGAAGTTCTGTTTCTAACCTTGTGTTACTAAAATGTTATTGAGAATGACCTTTATGTCAGTGTTCAGAAGTTTTGTATTTGAAGCATACTAAGAGTTTTTTGAAAAAAATAAACTGAATATCCCTTAATTATTTGTATTCCCACAGCACCTGCAACACCAGGCTGGATCATTCCTTTTGAATTTTCATAGCTGGACACACAGAAGATGATGGTTTCTCTTTCAAAACCTTAAAATCTCTTCCATGCAACTCACCCAACTGCAGTTCAGTGATGAGGTTTTCTTCCAGACCTTCCCTGGACTGTTTTGGGTGATGCATGCGTGCTGGAAATACCAGCCAAACATTCCATATTGTCTCTCTCAGTTCCAGCTACAGGCAGACATGATGCAGGAAAACCTCAATGAAGTCAAGGAAAGATTTTGTTTGTTCAGATGTTTTTAGGATTGTTGGAAGTTTTCAGTGTTTTAGAAAAATCTGATTTATTTGACAAAAGGAACATGTCTAAAATGTGAGGCTTTAACTGTTCCAAGTCACAGCTCTTGGTGAGAGGGCAAGAAGCCTAGGGGATTCAGGAAATTCAAGAAGAATAAAATAGAAGGTAAATTGCAAGCGGATACCTCTTCAGAGTTAGCAGAGCTGACTTCTAGTGTTAGCAGTTTCTGTTGTGGTTGCTGAAGGTTTCTGTCCAGCTAGGAGAAATTAAACCTGAGGAAGCTCATGGAATTTAAATTTTGGGATCTGGAGTTTGGCATGTAAATGCTTCATTACTGCCCACCCCATCAGGTCATCAGCCAACAGTGTTGGGTCACAACATCTGTCTTTCCCTCCCCTCCACTTTCTTCTTTCTTACTTTTCTTACTCTGCTCTTATCCACCCAGGCCTACGCTATTGTTCTGACCTGACAAGGTAGTTTTGCAAAGAAACCTAAAAGGTTACCAGCTTTTTGTACTGTGTTATGTCTAAAAGAAAATTCATAGGAAAACATGATTTAAAAAGGGAATGCTAAAGAAATCACAGTTAATTTATACTCTGCAGGCATGGCCGTAACACCTGATGAGATGTTGCTAACTACATTCAAATGACACTGCTGTAGTTTGAAAAGAAATTCATGCACTTTAGCAGCACTTGACAATGGCTGTTTAACAACCCAGCTAATCAGAAATGGATTATAGCAACAAAACTAATGAAGCACTAACAGTCTTTAATGAATAATGGAGGATTTTTCATTCTCTTATTGTGTTTATTCATTTAAAAACAGTTTGCGTAAAAACTGAGATCACATACATTGGTGTGATACCGGATTTATTTAAAAGCTGTATTGGTATGGATATTTAATTCTTAGGTCCTTTAGTCTTAGCTCTTCCCTAAACAAGATTAAAGCCCAGCTGCAAGTCTCTTCAGTTTGCATTTTGTTTATACAACACATAGTTTCTACTCTTGTATATAAAAAAAAATCCTGGATGCTGTGCAAAAGTTAGGTTTCATCTTTAGCATGTGTAGAATTGTGTCTAAAGCAACAAATTTGAATCTGTAATCAAGCAGGTGGGTTTCTACAGGTTTTCTATGATGTGATTTCTGGGCGCGGGTCCTCAAGGGAAACAAAAGTGAAGTAAAAAGTTTTAGTTCTTGTGTCCCAACTACTCTCAATTTAGTGAGTCTCAGAGGAATATAATAACATAAAATGAATATGCTGGCTGGTACCTTCAGTAGAGCTGTATGCATATTGCACCTCAAAATCTGTCTCTCCTTTTTCACTTCTGTCTCTAACCTCATTTAACCTCATAATTTTTTTCTACTTTATGAATCTCCCAGCTTTGGAGGTTTGTTTTTCCTCATTGGAATGTGACTTTTCCAATTAAGAAAACATCCTAGATTGCACCTCTACCAGCTCTTCTGACCTACAGTATTGGTTCCCTGCCAAGCCCAGCAAACTCTTTTCCCTTCCCTGTTCTCCATTACAAAGTTTTAGTTATCCTTTTGATTTCCTTGTCTTAATTTCCTTAGGATAAGTAATTTCACAGAATGATTTGGTAAAATGAATGTAAGTCCAATCCTAAAAATCGCAGAACTCAACCAGGAATGGTTGGAGACAGTATTCTGGGCTGATACCGATAGTATCCCTAGCTATTTCTCATCTTTTTGCTCTTCTAGATTTTTCAATAACGTTTTTTAAATTCGTGGAAGCTTAAAAAGAAGAACAAAATGTTATAGGTGTCCAGTCTAAAGGCTGAAATAAGAGTTTCACAGAAGAAAATTTATATGGTTAGTTTTGCCATCTTCAGGTAGCATTTTTTTTTCCAGGTAATTTGCAAAGGAAATTTATTTTGAGAGTAAAGTCAAGCAGTCAGAATAAGACTCATGCCTTATAACAGACAAAAACTGTTTTGATACACGTATACAGTGCAGTGATCCGGAGCAGCAATTACTACATGAAAAGTACTATTAATTGATACAAATACAGAAACCGTAAGTGGCGCAGAGACAATTAAGACAATTAGCTATATTTACATAACTGAATGTTTTCTATTAATTATGATGTTGTTGCCTGTAGCATTTATTTTTAGTGAGAGAAACACTGTTTCATTCTTTAATGGCAGCACTCTTATTGAAACTACTAGGTCAGGAGCTTAGTTCAGACTTTTTCCTGTTTTGCTGTTAATGTCAGTTTGGAAGCTGCTGGTGTAGAACATGGAAAACAATAACTAAAACCTGTTACGTGTACAAGATCAGGAAGCTTTATATGTCAGTGTTAAACTCAAGTTGCTCTGCTTTGTGCAAGGAGTTTCAGTGTTTATTGTGCATCAAAACTTTCAATTTGAGCAACAAAGATATAACCACTTTTAAGCGTTGAGAATGGTGCTTCAAAACACCGTAATACGTAAAACCACACTTGGGGGTTAGATTTAAACAGCAAATGACTTCTTGTTCAAGATACAGTTGCAATAAATGATGTTTAGTGTATATTGTTGTTTCCTCTGTGTAAGTTCCACAATTGTGCTCGTTGCTCTCGATGTTTTGCTCTAAACTCTGACTCAGGATTATTGAGGCAGACTATTTTGGGTTTGGTTTTTTTTTCCCCCAGTTTATCTTTTTCTTGAACAGGAGATGACTCTACTCTTTTGCGCATCTTTATCTGAATGACATCCTTACAGATTTGATATGTGGAGTCACTATGATTAAAATTATTAATGTGTTTGTTATTTGTTTTTCTGTGTAAAGGGCGCTATTTTTATCTGCCAGAGCTTGTGTTATAAAAAGGATTGCAGTGGAAAAAATCCTTAATTACTTCAGGTGAAACTATGAGAAGTTGTATTAGCACAAATACCTCTGAGCATATTTCTCACTTTAAAACAAGGCAGCATCACCCATGTTATGTTTATACACATGTGTGTATCATATTTGTTTACATGCATATGCAGAGTATTATTACCGGAACTGTATTAAGAAATATGACAGTAAAATCCCAGAAAGAAGCCAGATCTGATTTAAATCTCTAATTCCTGGCAAATGTCCATGTAGTACACAGAGCCACCATAAAGATAGCAGCCACCTAAAGCCTCAAAGTGGGACTTAGGCAGAACTTAATGTTTCACAGCATTGCAATGCCTTTTTTTTTTTTTTTAATGTGATTTAATCTCAGCTCAAGCAGATGAAATGCTGGTCACATTCCACGTCTGATCACAGGACTGTTGCTGACTGTGATATTGACTAATAAACAAACTAGCAGATGTTGATACGGAAAGAATTATTTGATCTTAAGAACACAACCAATTGGTTTCCTAGCCATCTTATTTCTTGTGTCAAGCAGAGATAAATATGGCAATGATGCTTAAATAATATCTTTCTGATGGAGAACAGAAGAATGCATACGTCAAAATGGAAACGCTTCCTATAATCTTGCTGGACGCTGTTTCTTTGATGTTTCACATACTGTCTGAGTGCCTGAGGCACTCTGCCGGGGTCAAATTCATTCTGCAAAAAAACTCCGAACAAAACACCTACCAACAAGTTCCCACACCTCTAATAAAACGCTTCTATGGCCTGTACTAGAAGAAGTATAGTTTGTCCCTTCATGCTCAGTATAAATTTTAGGAATTTTCATGTAGATCTGTTAAGTAGTGGGGAAAGTCTGTAACTTTACCCTAATGTCTGTGAGTGGGCATGTGTGCTGTTGCAGAACTCTAATTAAACCACGTGTATGCAGGGAAAAATGCCTTGTGTAAAGCCCTGCGTCAAGGAGCACAGGGATGTCCAGTGTTTACAGGCAGCTTGACCCCCTTCTCAGGAACACAGATGCATCTCAGTGTGATGGCTCAGCCCCACTTTGACAGGCTGTGGGCTCACCAGTGCTGGTGCAGTTTGTTTCCAGCCCTCCAAAGTTTAATATTAGAAGCAGACTTCTAAAGTGTTCTCCTGGATGCTGGGTCTAGCGTCTCTGAGATACAGCTTTCCATCTAACACCTCTTGCTCAGGTTTGCTTTAGCTTGTCTAGGAAGCCAAATAAATATTTTATTTATCTTGATTTCCTCCCCCCAGGGATTTTTTTTTTTCTTTTGAACTAAATGCAACACATTATTTCAAAGGAACTATGAAAAGATCAGCAGCTGAAGAGTGCTGCATATTTTATGTGAAGTTTAAACAATGTCCCTGGTCTGTGCAGGCAGAATGACTCAATCATTTGTATAACTTGGGGATGTGACATCCTTCAACTGTCTAATGGGTAGATAACTTGCATACAATGAAGAGTCAAAGCTGGGTATGTGTCTCGTAGTCTATTCATGTTTAGGTTACTGCTAACTCCTTCTTTATGCTAATGGGCAAGTGTCAAGAGCAGAGTAAATACAGATTCATCTTTGCTTGCTTGAAACTCATTGTAAACTCCGGATGAGCATTTACAAGAGTCCCCTCCAAGCTTTTCTTCTCAGCATTACTTGAGGACAAAGGGGTATGAATAAATACCCGGTTACTAGGTGGTGTACTGAGATGAAATACTAAGCCTTATAAAATCTTTCCTATCTTTTTCTAAAATGCACGTCAACACTTTATTTAAGTTAGGAATCTTAGATCAGAGAAGAATAGAAACAGGCAGAGCAGTAATCCTATGTGAGAATGAGAACGTGACGGTTCACTTGAGTGTCCTGTGATGCTTTGGAAAAAGACAGGGTTGATTTTATTTGGGAACTTTCCATTAGTCATTTAATTTGTCACTTAAGGCACTTATGTTTATTATTTTCTATATTAAGTCTAATTTTTTTTTTGTTTGTGCAGAAATCAGTTTAGGACATCAAAGGGGTTTTCCTCTTCTATGTAATTCGTCTCTTACCTTGAATTATCTGAACTCTCTAGGTCTAAGTCCAGGCTAACTCTAAATTAACTAATTGAGATTTTGGAGCAATGTAGTCTTTTCAGGACTGCATTATGTCCAGGTTATAAACGTCTCATACAGGCTGAATCAAAGCAAAGTGCTCAGGTAACAGCAAGCCTGTGTTATAAGAATTTTGAATGAGGATAAAGTATATGACAAAACCCAGACTATTTTCAAATAACTTTTGGAAATATTATTTTCCAGTGCACTTAGTCTGTAAGACCTGTGGGCAAATAGACGTGCCTGAAACAATGGCTGTGGTTTATGCTTATATTTAAATTTGTGTAGATCCACAGCATCTTGGTAGAAATCAATAAATGTGATTCACATCACTATTGTAATTGTTATTGCAGATTTTCACCAATATAATACACTAGATGATCTAATTAATTGATGACTGTAATCATGTCCTCTAATTTTTGGTGATGATATTGTTTATTGGCAATTGAAAGGAGAATGGTGTTGTTTTTATATATATATATAAATATATATGTGATAACAGAATAATAAAAGATGAAAATGGATTTATTCTGGTTCATATTTGATCTTTTATGTCTTTAATGTTTGTATGGTATTTTATTTAATAATGTTTAAAATATGATAGCTAATGCAGATGGACATATACTATTGCAGTAACATGTTCAGAGCTCTGTTTCTGGAGTTTGATCGCTGTATCATCAGTTGTAACAGCAAATCTAAGCACTTGTTAGAAATACTGAGATTGACCAACGACAGTTCTAGTGTTTTGAGAAACAGGTGTGATTTTTGCAGGAAGTCTGCAAAGTTATCTGCTGAGGTCTTGCCTTTTTGATTCTGCTCTGCAAGTCTGCATCTGCCTCTGTACTCTGTAGATAAGAGCCCAGAGGGTGATAGAGGGTTCCTGCTCCTGTCATTGGTACCTGGTGCAATCATCAGTCAGTCCCAGAGACACCCAGGCATGATGGCAACAGGAAAGATGAGCTGCTTGCACTACTCTGCTCTGTGCATGTGAGAAGGCGCTTGCATGGATAAGGGATCTATTTGATGAGAATTGAGGTGGCTGTTGTGCTGAAAACTGGCAGGGTAGCAGGATACTCTGAATGGCTTAGAAGTGGTGGTGCCCAAGAGCTGGAATACCATTATTGGCCTTTCTGCTCCCCAGTTTTATCATATGTGGAATAGTAACTCCATTTCTCTGTTCACAAGAAAATTTATGGCTTCATTCATTATCTAAGTACAGTTGTTGTAATGATTAACCCCCTTTTCTCCTTTCCCCTTGCTCTCCTGTAGTTTGGTTTGTCCTCTTCTCTCTAGGCTATCTCTGATTCTAGCCAAGTCCTTTGTCTTCTAGAGCTTCTGTTATCTTGATCTCTATGAAATCAGACTGAATTTTGATCAAACAAACTAATTTCATAATGGTTCTGCCACAGCTTCTTGCATGTTAAATGGGGTATCACTATATTAATAGAAAACACATTGTGAAAACATTGTAAAGCAGCAGAGAAATAAGAGAATAACTATAAATTCAATTATTTTGAAATGGCTGCACTGTATCTAATTAGCTAATTGCAACCTGAACATAATTAGGAAAAATGATAAAGATTACAATGCTTATGTGAGGGGGGTGACAAGGTTGGATGGGGACGGACGACAAAAAAAACAAAACAAAAAAGCATCCTACTGTGGAGAGAAATATCCCTGAATAAATTGTAGCAGACAGTTGATCAGAAAGGTGGACCAGAAAACAGGGTATTATTTACCTTTCCTATACTGACTGAGATAATTGCAGTAATTGCACAGTTCATTTTCATACAAAGAGCAGAAACTCCTTGAAATCAGTTTAATCTGGAAGAAACAATGTGTTCCTCATATAGTAACAAAGCACTTCAGGCAAGCAACATTTATTTCATCAAAAACTTGTAAAGTAAAGAAAGCATTTTGATTTAGCTGCCAGATGGATGCAAGGAAGAACTCATAATTTGCTAGTTTATAAAGATAGGAGATTTTTAAAGAAAAAAAAATAAACCACCGGAAGTGTTTCCAGACCAGTGTGGTTACAGGGAGAATAAATCCTTAACTTTGAATGGAATCGGAGAACATTTAAGGCAGACGGGAAGGATGACAACCACATCAGTACTCAAGCAAGAACCAAACCATTTCCTCTATCCCAATGTACTGATAAGTACATCAAAAAAGGAAGATGTTTCTGCAGACTAAACAATGCGCGTTCCTTTGCAGCTTTTTACAGAATGTTACTCTCCTTAGAAAAGGGGTTTTTTCCTGCTGTAATCTATGAATTTTGCAATGAGACATGACTCAAGCCAAGCAATGAGTCCGGTGAAAGCAGATCACTTGCATCCCAAGTGAAGAAGTGGTACAATTGGTTGTCCTTCTGAACTGCCCCAGAGCTCTTTGTCATTTTGGGGAGATCTAGAGAAAGTATTTCTTGAGAAGATACACTGTGGTGGTGTCTTGATGTAGGGTCAGAATAGGAAATATAGGGAGCTATTGGTGAATTTTTGAGAATCACCTTACCTAAGAGATAAAACTAACTCTGTTGTAGATGAACGAGAAGGAGTCTCTTACACAGAGAGGCAAGTAAAATGAGAACTCCTCCTTCTGTCTGTACCTTCATCTTCCCTCTGTGTCTGTGGACAGACTCTTTGGACTTCATGCATATGAATTGTGCCATGCTGGCATTGTTTCATGTGTAGTCAGCCCCTTTGAAGGAGTGCAGCATGAGGAAGCTGCTTTGTCAAAATAAGCTTGCAGTATGCGGTCTTCAAAATCTCCCTAAATGACTGAGACACGATTGTGAAAAACTACGTTTTGTGAGTGTGAAAAGCTGCGTTTTGTGTCTTTCTTTGGGAAAGACACTATTGCTTAATTCATCAGTTTGAGAAGTAGGTCTTGTGGTTGCACCATATATAAACTAGTAATCACCCTACAGGATTTTTTTTGTTCTCCTACATGCTTTCTTCTTGCCTGTTTTTGAGCAATTAATTGATTTAAATTTTAACAACCATGTAAATACAGATCACTGAAAGGACAGATATTTCTCTTATTTTTATTGGGCTTGTTTTAAATTAGCACTGTTGAATCTATGTTTTCCTTTTTAGATTTTACTCTCTGAGAAGTGTCATTTAACTGAAAATACTGCTTATTATTTATGAAGCATCCTTTCTTTCACTGACAGACAGGTGGGGAGAGCATGCCATTTTCTGTTGGTTTTGAGATGAAATATGAAAGAAGTGCTGGTTAATCCTTGAGCTTCCAATCTGACCTCTGCTCAATTGTTAGATGTCAGCAAGTTAAAATTTATAATATGGCCACATTAGACAAATTTGTCAAGGAAGCCATGTTGACTAATAAAAGGACAAGTTCTTCCTTACACAAATCAAATCCTGAACCCATAAAAAGCACTGAAGACCTTGGGAAGAAATGTGTGAAAACCGCTGTTTATTCTGCTTTTCTGCTCAGTGGATAAGCAAAACAGCCCTGTGACTTCAGCAGAAACCTCTTGTAGGAGTTACTGATGTATATGTTAAGGCTGGGAGGGCGGAAATACAGGAAGATAACTAGTTATTAGCCCTTAATTTTGAAGAAGAGCACCTGACTGGAAACCTACATTAGGAATAATGTAGGTTATGGTGCACCAGTCGGCTCTCTGGATCTTCAGAGAGCAGGGAGGGGCGAGACAGTTTTAAAAAATTTGGACAACATGCCGTTTTGACACCTGCCTGGCTTGGTGCACGGGTAGTTAGAGTTGTGATTGCTGTTGTAGGTGCAGAAGTTGTTTAGAGATTGAAGATGTCCTTGAAATGCCTACTTCAATGGAAATATAATACCTTAAGCGAAATATGTTTTTTGGAAATTGTGTGATTTGGAAATCACAGTGAGCTGTCTGGAGGGTTAGAGCTCTTGTGAAAGTGGGGACCAAGTGTGACCTCTTTATCCCTGGAAAATTTATAAAGAAAACTTTTACCTTTTCATGTAAACAGAGTTTGAACCAAGTTTGGAATGTCAGTTTCTCTGAACTGAAGAAAAAAGGTCATTGTGTAATTTAACTGGTTTCATATTTTCTTACTGGCTCAGGTCTTAAACCTTTTAAGTGAAACTGGAACAGCTTGATGGTTTTGCAGGAAACCTAAATGAAACATGTTGATCTGACTGACTTAAGCATGAAATTGTGTTTAAGAGTTCTAAACAAAATCTCCGACTTATAGAAACGGAAGAAAATTCTTATATGAGTTAGCACAAAGTAAATACCTATTTTAAGACATGAGTAAATGATATTCTAGTTACTTATCAAAACCAAGCTTCTAATTTGCACAACACTGAATGAGAGTTAAAATTGACGAATTAAGGTTGTATTACCTGCTTAGTGCTGTCTTTGCATTCTGCTTTGTTTCAGGTCAGTACATTCTTCTATCTGCACAAAATTCAATTCAGAGTTGATCTCAGTTTAGACATATTCTGGTATTCCATTTCCCAGCCACAATATCTTGAATGGGTGATGCTTTGTAGAGACCATGCATGGGCTCATTGCCCTTGGCAATACTGTCTCCTTTTTTCATATATATGAACAATATTTGTTTTTAGTGTATTAAATGAAAATGGGCTTCCCTCCATAGATGTAAATGGTTTTGCTTGGCACTCCTTTGTTCCTCGGTTACCACTTTAAGAAACACCAAGGGCAGATGATGCATTTGCTAATTATTTCATGACCCTGATCAAAGTAATGCCACTCTGGAGTGGCTGATACCCTATTTAATATCACTTATTAGTTAACTTTTGGGGTTTAGTGAATAGAAGGAATTATCAACTTTAATCTGTTACCCCTCTTACCTCTCTAAGAGTAAATTAATGATACCTGTGCACCTGACACATTAAGAAAAGATTACTATGCTGAAGGGGTATCAAAAATTCTCCTTTCTAGTCAAAAGCTATGCTGCTTTTACCTCAGAAGGTTTTCAGAAGATTTGAGTTATGTTTGATATTTAGCCTTTAGATGAAATCTAACTGTAATGAAATCAGCGGCATACCTTCAAATGCATTGAATCCAACCTTTCACAAAGTGGTTCTCCACTGCTATAAAAGACTTTCTCCCTCCCAGTACAAAAGGAAGCAAGAAGATGATACTTGACAATGAAAGATTTATTAATAAAATCTCTGCTCATCTTTAACAGTCTACTCTGTTAGCACACTCTTAATTAACAACCAACCAATTTGATTTTTCTGGCTAGCGGAAAAGTGGGGTGTGTGTTGAATTTTATGAAAACTTATCAGTATTTTCAACTTCTCCTGATCTCATTGTTCCTGACAGTGTTTCCAGCCTGCAAAAAACCTGTCTTGAACAAAATAAAAACAGTTACATTTTCCTGCAAAGAGGGAAATTGCTGGCTGACTGCTCCTGCTTTGGTCGCCTGAGCCAGTCTGCCAGCCCAACTCAGCTGCCCAAGGAGGAGGCAGAGCTTCCTTCCATCCTCCTCCTCCTCCCTCTCCCCCATAGTCCCTCTGAAATCCAGCATCTGTCTCACCAACTCATTCAGCTGGTCCTACAGTAAATATATGTGGGTCTTATTTGAAATATTGCTGAGCTGAGTCACCCCATGGAAGGGGAGGCAGAAGCCCTTTGCTGGGAGCATGGATTTTGGGGGAGAAAGATGGGGAAGAAGGAAAGAAAAGGTGAGCAAAACCTCCTGTCTGGCACTAGGGAGTCACTGGGGTGGTTTCACTACCTGTGCAACCACAGCCTTCAAGCAGTTGCTTTACTGTCTCTTATTTCTGTTGCAACACATTGCAAGAAAAGGGCATTTGCTCTTTGTTGATAAGGGAAAGACCCATGGTCCTTTCAGAGTAATTTCTCTTATCTACTATCCTCCATTTGCTGACTCTTCTGATGGAGGTTGTAAGCCCTGATGGAAACTTTTTGGGTGGTGAACACCCTCTCAACTTGGTTATATTATATACATAAAGGTAAAACATTAGATTTTAATCTTTTTCTGAAGATTTCCTGCTAGTGTCAAGATTATTTTTTTTTTTTGAATAGCACAGATTTTACCTTTTGTAGCAGTATCTATTGTCTACATTCTTCTGCGTTTTTCTTTTGTATTGTTGCCTTCTTTGTCTTCTCTGGTACTCTGATAGTAACTGTCAGGCAGACCCAGACTTGTATTGGTTCTGTTAACTTCAGCTCAAGATTTTGCTCTCTGGCCTGATGCAGTTGCTCTTATTTTAATGAAAAATGCTTCATTTTGGTGGAACATCTGTCTGTATTGATTTTTGCAGCCACTTATTTCCTGAGGTTTTATCCATTCTTTTGAGTGAGAGGCACACTGTGCAGGAACAGTTCTTAATCCTCACATCTCCCTCCAACTCAGTGTTTCCAGGAGAGCTACTAACTGCCAGCCATAAGAATTTCATAAAGCAGCCCTGAAGCAGCAGGCACTGATTGTGTTTTAAGTTGTATTATTTGTATGACCGTCGGAACATAGCCCGGACCTTTTCGTTATCTTTGCTGGGCAATGAGAGATCTCAGTGTGCACAAATGTTGCACTGAAAGCAGTGGGTGTCATGAAATTGCTGAGTAATTATAAAGTTCACTACCATAGAGCAAAAAGCAGGCATTTGTTTTCTTTTCTTGTATCATCCCATCTCTGTCCTGAGCAAATCAAAAGCTATCTTCACCAAGTTAATTCCTCATGTTCTGTATAGAAAACAGAGGCCAAAGGAGATGGAAAGCTGATAATCTAACATTCTCAAATGGATTTGGGGTTAGTGCTCAACGTCCAATAATCTAACACTACCAGCAGGCATAAATGACTCTCTTCTGGAGTGCTGCGATCTACAAAACTCATGGAATTGTTGCAACTATAACAACAAAATGTGGATTATTGAGTGGTTTGTGGGTTTTTTTTGTTTTTGGTTTTTTGTTGTTGTTGCCTTGTCTTTTCTTCCCCCTGGATGTCATGTAGGACTCAGTCTTTTCCACCAGGGTATTATACAGCTAAGATCTCTGTAAATCCCAATGCAGTCACCGTTCTTTGTGGTTGTTGGGGGCTTTGTGTTTGTGCCTTGTCTCCCAACTCTAAAATAGGGGACCATAGCATTTTTTTTTTCCTTTGCAAGGACGTGGTGTGAAAACTATATTGTCTAGCTTATTCATACTGTACAATAATACAAATCAATAGATGCCCTCCATCAGGTGAACACACACAAAAATACTTGCTGTACTTGGGCATCTCAGCTTGGCTATGCCAGAAAATAGCAAAGGCCTCAAACAGAAAATCTATCACGAAGAGCAGAGTGGTTTCCTGGCATAGTCAGAGCTCCAGCAAACCAGAATCCCTAAAAACAAAGTGAAGATTTATAACATTTTCACCAGCAGCTCTCTCAATGCAGCAGAGTGACAGGCTGCCCCACGCCACCAAAAGGCATGATTAATACCTTGTTAAGGAAGCAGTGTTGAGCGCTGGGTGACTGCAGGGGGGGCACTGCACAGGATTATGGGCTGCGTGCATTTTGGGTAGTGTTCTTTCCACTGTGCTTTTCTTGTGCCCTTCCTACACTTGGATACTGCAGTGAGGTGGTAGCAGGGGAAGCTGTACTGAGGGGGCGTTTCTCAGTTTCTCAATTCGCAACCAAATTTCAAAATAATGGTAAATGCTATACCACTGTGCATTGGCTAAGTAAATTACTTCAACTCTGTGAAACTTTCTGATTTGATTTGTGAACAGATGTAAACTGCGATTTTTCTCATATATGATTATAGATCCAAATTCCACCTAGATCACTGAAGACTATTTTTGATAGAAAAATATGCCAATTTTGAACCTCTTCCAGCAAATCTAAGCAACAAGAAAACTGTCTGAAAGGCCACCTATAGATTTCGCCAGTATAAGGGAATTTCTCACATGGTATGAAAGCACCTGTATAGCAAGGATTTGAAAGAGGGATGGGTCCTGATGCCTTGCCTAATTCTATTGGCAAGATTGCATTGTGGAAGGAACTTCAGAATCATGGCAGTCTGATTTCTCTGACTTTTATTGACAGTAGGTTTGCATTGGTGGATCATTTCTGCTGATTCTCTGCAGGCCAAGGGAAGGAATCCTTGTTCATTTCCTGCTGTTCTATGAGGCAGGAAAGTGAATTTTTATTTTGTTGGGTGTCATAAACATTTTGTCATAAGCAGCTGTGGACAGTGGATTTATATGTCCTTTCAGTTTCTCTGTGAGATGCTTGGAAGTACTGTCAAGCCTGGAGAAGCCAGCAGAGTTTTGGGGTACCTGATGTCTATAGGTTAGCATGTTCTGTAAATATTCTTCAGCCTCATACTGCCCAATTTTCTGCAGCATACTGAAGACAAACTGTGGCACTGTATCCTAAAAGCAGAAGGCATTTTTGCAGAATTTCATGAGTAATTCCTTTCAATAGTTCAGAGCAAACCGACTGAGGCTGGCAGCCACAAATCACAGCAGCGGTATTTGTTGGCTGGTGAGGTAGGTTATTTTGCAGACTGCTGGTAAATCTCTGGGAAACTTCCTCTATGCCTGGCTGCTAGATAGGAGACATAACTGGTGCTCGTGATGGGCAAACCCCATAAAAGTCCATAGGTTTGTAAAATTGCTATAAAATCACTGGCTTGTAGAGAATTCTATGAGCAATAAATCTCTGTTTTTTTTATATGATGGAGGGTGAATTTCTAAACCTAAAATGAAAAAAGTGGTAACATAAAAGAGCTTTTGAAGGAAAAAGTGTTGAACCCAAATCATACAAGCAAAATGATTCAAAGCCGGGCTTGGAATAGGAAGGACAAAGCCGAGGGATTAGTTACAACACAAATAGCCCCTGAGTTCAAAGGCTTAGAACAGTGATGGTTAGCTCAACTGATTACTGAAGCTCATCTAAAACCAAGCAGGAATAATAGTACTTTTGGCCTCAAACTCTGCCATAGCCAGAGGCAAAGGGAGTGGATGCGCCTTTGAAAGGCAAATCTGAGAGTTCTGGCAGAGGGTTCCCAGGGTAGAGTGGATGGGGACTGGAAGGCGCTTTGCTCTCCAGCTGACCTTAGTGGTCCTTTTCTTTCTGCGTAGTGTTTTACAGCATTGTGTTGATGTTAACATTTGGGTTACTAGCATGTGAGAACTCAAGCCTGGAAAGCTTTGAATAGGTAGTGCAAAATGCTGGGTCTCCTTGGCCTCCTAAACTAAATGGAGACTGACAGCCTGACAGCCCGCAGTTTAGGGAAGAAAACGTGCAGTATTAAATACTAGAAGATTGCGCTGTCAGTGAAAGTGACATTTTGGTGTGAAAGGAGAATAAGATCCTTGGTTTGGACATGCGTACCATCATCACCATCAAAAGCCTGAATTCTGGAAGACATCTGTAATATGAAATTGGTATTGTTTGACCTACCAAACACTATGTGACATAATGTATCACCAGATGCTTCCTTAAGGCACTTTCTTGCTAACTGTTTCTGGTGTGTATTCATGGCTCTTTTCTGCAAAGCAACCTCTTTATGGTGGTGCAGATTATGACATGGTCTCCACCCTGAGGAAGACCGAAATTTAGCTTAAAAATGTCAAGCTTCTCACTATTCTGGCAGATATGAAGTGGTAGGGTTTCATTAAAATAAGGTGAATTGTTCTTCCCTCCCCACGCTCCCAGCCTGGGGATCCAGCCATTTGTTTGCATCAACTAGTAAGGCAAAGAGGAGGAAAAGGCTGTTGTTTTTTGTTTCTATTAAGTCTAGGAGGGGGCTCAAACTCTACAGTAACAGCAGTCTTCTGAGGAGACCTAGACATTATGCACAGCTTGAAATGTTTGTAGCCAATATAACATTTAAATTCTCAAGCCAATTAAGTGTAATTATTGAATGAAAGGTAATACTTTTCTTCAACAATATGACGGTTAAATTTAAATTGGTTTTTAAATTAGAAGGTGACACCTACTAACTGTCAGTCAATTAGGTGTTTATCTGAAGACTGTTGGCTTGAAATTTCTTCTTTTTTTCCTCTTTTTTTAAAGAACATATGTATATATATAGCCCATGTATCTTACTGAAGGATGAAGAGCATTTTGTGCAGAGACAATAAATACAGAGAGCACACAGGAATAAATGAAAAATGGAGCAATGGATTTGCTTTCTAGAAAGTGCCTGGTTCTCTTAATAGGTATTGATAAAAGCTCTTCATTCTACTCTATTAACTACCAAAATTGAACTCTTCGGCTAATATTTCCAGAAAGTGCCTAGTGAAATAATCGGCCTATTTCCAATCAGTTTATATGCTATTTTGTCTATAAGTGACCTTATTGGCTTTGAGCATTTCTACTATATGTTACCCTCTAAAACTTTGAGAACTTTAGGCTTACAGGAACATCACGTGGTTCAAGGTGTAGATTTACATCTGTTCTGCCCCATAACAACAACTCTTGGATTGGCTCAGAGAGACAGTGAGAAGTCTCTTAATGAAAAACAAACGAACAATAAACTCCACTTAATTTTGGTTGTTAAAAAGCTTTGCTTTTCCATGGAAATTTTCACTTCCTACAACATATACGATATGTAAGCTTATGAATACACAATTGCAAGATCATAAAATTCAGAAGTTTCCTTTGATTAAATAACACTTTGTGTTTATAATTTTTGTACTCCAAGCAGCATTACGACATCTTCTCACTCGTTGGAATTACAAGCTGCTATTACTTTTAAATATTAAGTATTTTTTCTCATTTCTTCTTGCGGGAGAACTTGTTTGAGGTCTTTCTCTGTGTGACAGCTAAAGAAGCATAAATTAATAGTTTCTGAAGAGTTCTTTTTATAAGCAATTGATGATAACTTTTATTTTGGCGTTTATGGTAGAAAAAAGATAAAACCATGATGCTGTGCAAAGGCATGTCAACACTTGTAATAAACACCTGTTTTGAGAGCAATTGACATAACAGTATAAAGATTTTATTTACATGATGAAAGATGCTAAGTGATGCGGCTGTGTGGCTTTTAAACAATGTTTCCCTCAACTTAAAAGCCTTGTCAATCTCCACACAAACACTGTGTGATTTCTTCAGTGATAGGAAGCTGCGGCAAATAGCAACAGAGCTCATTTCCTTGTGTTACAGCTCTAGGTAATTTTTAGGTCTTGGTTGCATTCCGCACCTGGAGACTGCAAGGATGCCTTTTCCCTACTCCAAAACACCTTTCACTTGGTGTCTGACCATAGAGCACAGTATTTGTGTGCAAAAGCAAGGAGCTGGGTGGAGCTGTGTCAATCCTGATGAGCTCGTAGCTTCTTTTCACCCCTTTCAGCTCTGGTGATATTTGTCCAAGCTTTGGTAGGGAAATGCCGAGGGGCCATAGAGAGACCTCCCGCAGCATCATGCTGCAGCTCCAGCTGCTCCGTGGGGCTGCCTGGCTGCAGGAAACAGCATCCCTGACCAAAACTACGCTTCACAATGCTCTCAGCCAAAGGGCTCAGAACTTGGAGGTCTGTGCTTAACCAAATGCTTCTGCGCATTAACGAACTGGATCAGAACACCCTGTTCTGAGTATTAAAATGGAAGAGCAACGCACAGGACGTGATGCACCTGTAACATTAATGTTTTGTATGCAAAGCTGGTTGTTTGCAGGTGTAACTCCTGCTTGAAATTTGCAAATGCGAAATGCCTGCTTTGCATGCAATTGCATGGAAATGTAGTAATAATGACACAATAATGGAGACAGTTTTATTCTTTTTGTTCTCCAGTCGCTATCAAAACCAGTATGTAAAAGACCTATTTTCCCTTTCCCCAATATTCAGGTAGGAGTGGCTTAAAAAAAAATGTTGGTAGTTTTCAATTTCTCCTAGTCTTTCTTTTTTTTGCTCTCTGACCTTCCAACAAAATTACTATACTACTTCATCATACGAAGGGGAACACTTAAAACAATTATCTCAGAAATGCTTCTATTTACTGTCCCTTTGAAAGCGTTCAGCCTTTCAATGTTAAAATTATGTAGACAAATGTCTCTGTTGTACCAGAAGACAAAAAAAGAATAAAGAGAGAGGAGGTGAAGTCCCCTAAGAACCACAGAACCACTTAAAAACGCTTAAGGTATTATGTACACTCTATTCTAGATCCATTTTAGACATTGGACTAAATTCTGCTTTCAGCCAGACATCAGTAGCTTTAACAAAGAGTTTGACTTTGCTCAGATGCTGAGGGCAAGATTTGCTACTGCGAGCAAATTGGTTTGATACGTAACAGGCACAATCATGGAGGAGGATAAGTGGTATAATTGTAACCCTGACCTGTACAACAGTGTTATGTTATTCAGGCATTTAGTTGTGTTGTAGAATATGCTGGAGACTGGTTATGTACCAGGAGAGCCAGGTACCATGCAAAGCTAACACCTTGCTTCATCTAAAAGCAGTCAGGCTCTTCCTGTAGCAAAGCCAGAATGAAAAAGGTGGTTGGTTTTTTTAATTTTGTTTGTTTTCTCATTGTTGATTGGTTGTGTTGTTTTGTTTTTATTTCCTACAGAAGGGCCCAACAAGCCGTTGTAATACGCTTGATTGATGACAAATCAGCATGCACGCAGTGTTTTCCAGTAAAAGCAAAAGTAAAAAGGCAGCATAGGGAATGAAATTGCGGGCCGTTTCCAGCCTCTAACATTCAGGCTGTGCTGCCAGGAAAACACATCCGAGCCCAGTACCAGGTACCATTCATCCACCAGCCAAATGTTGTGACTACGTTTGTGTCTGGGCAGGATAAAAGGTGTTCAGTGTGCCAGGGAAAATCAGGGAGCCCAAATATATCCAGTACTTGAGTGTGGAGAAATAACATGGATAGACTACGTGTGAGCTGCAGGCTTCTGTGCTGGAAGCGACAGACACAAGGATAGAAATATAAGACGGGTTTTTTCAGCATATGGGTGATCTCACAGTGGAACAACTTCCCCAGGGATGCTGGAGTCTCTCCCCCTGGAGGTACTCCAAGCTTGACCTGAAGTTGGCCCCACTTTGAGCAGTGGTTTGGATGAGATGACCTTCAGAGATCCCTTTACAAATTAGGTTGTTGTGAGATTCCATGAACGGCATGAAATAACCTCAAACTAAACTTGGTTGTCATGGTAATGAGATTTTCTACTCTTTCCTTATGTACCTGTAAAAGAGCATGTGGCAGTCAGACCTCATGCCATCCAGTCCATAACAGATCAGATATAATCAAGTTTAGTCAGAGGTTAGAATAAGCCCTTGGTCAGAAGGGAGTATTTAAACTTTATTTGTTCTCAATTTTGGTTTTAGCTGAAGATTCAGCTAAATCCTGTACGTGGTGTAAAATGTTGTCATTTGGTTACTCTTCTGTTTCTTGTGGTCTGTGTGGTTGTACTCAGACAGTACATATAGTTTCATTTTCTGGGAGAATTTGAACCCTAAAGGAGAATTGCATTCAGCTGTGTATAGGGTGGAGGTAGTGATTTGTTGATAAAATACTTTATTGCAGAATTTCTATATTATAAAATGTCATTGACTTTGATATTGACCACCTATGTCCTAGTTTTGACAGACAAATAATATTGCTATTGATTTTGTCATCAGAGCAAAATTACAAAATCTCTGAAGCATTCTGAACCTGATTAACATGGGTGTCCGTAGACTAGAATTAACACAAAAGGTTAATCTTAAGACCTATGAATTACTGAAACTACCTTGATTGCCTGAGATAGATTATGGGAAGTACGAATGCTGCTTTAAAATCCCATTTAACAATTCATAGAGATATTCTATGGTTGCCTATGGAGTACAATAATAATAATTTAATTACATTTCTGGTATATTAAATTTGAAATTACTTCTCCATTTCTTTTTGAATGTGCTCTGTAAAAATTGGCAATAGTAGTACAAACACATTACTGTGTTCTGTTTCAAGCTGCCTTCAGAGATCTTGTGTGTTCCTTCCTGAGGCAGCGAATTAAACTATCAAAGCACAAAAGGTGCAGTTCAGTTATAGCATCAATGGCTGCATTAATTTTCTAGATATGAAAGAGCTTTTTTTTTCCTGCTAAAAATGTGTGAGAATTGAAATACATATGTTTAAAGCAACATATGACTTTTATAGTGGAACATTCTGAGAGATGGTCAGAATTTTTTTTCATGAGAAGAATTTAAACTGAGAGTGACTGCATTAAAGAAACACAAACAAACACCAAAAAACAAACCAAAGCACCAACCAAAACAAAAACCAAACCACCAAATGAAACATAAGATGGAAAGAAAAAACAGTAATGTTTCAAAACAGGACAATAATGGCAAACACCAGGATGAGAGTTATCAGTGCAGTATAATAAAATACATGGAAAGGACAAGCTCGAGCTTAGGAAGAGTTTAAAGAATGTGATTTGTATCCTTTACCCTATGTGTTAGAGCTCCATCTAGGATATTGTGCAGCTGTTTTATCTGACAAAGTGTGAAAATGGCACTAGCTGAAAGATAAATGGTTTTGAGAATTGCAAGCTGCTGTGCATTGCTGTTTGGCTTTGAAGTTGGCCTTGCTTTGTGCGGGGGTTGGACCAGATGTCCTCCAGGGATCCCTTCCAGGCTCAATCACTCTATGATTTTCTCTTTTTCCATTGAGAAAGTGCCTTGGAAGTGGCATTTCTAAGGGATGTATTTCTTGGTCTGAATTGTTTATAGGAGACTGTCCAAAAATAAATGTATTTAGAGACCAAAAATTCTTTTGGAAATGTGCAGACAATCTAAATTTGGGTTAAGCGTCTTGTCTTTATGATCGTATCTGATTTGATGATACTCTTTGCCTCTACTGATGAATCTATTATCTTTTATGCAGCCCTTTATGCATGGAAAAACTCTCCTAGTAATTTTTCTTAGCACTTTTCTCTCTTTTTTTTTTTTTTAAATTTGTATTGACTTCCCTTGTAAAAACCTATTCCCTCCAGAACCCCCAAACATAGCAATAGGAAAATGACTAATAGAAGAGAATAACAGGTTTGTGGGGCTTTTTCTTCCTTCCATTAGACTTGTGTGTGTATATTTTTTTTTTCTTCAGTCAGTCTGATTTTTCTTCAAAACTGTCAGCTTAATGAAGAAGGATCTTGTTTTGTCTTGAGCAGTGATGAGACTGAAGCACCCATTCACTAGCCTGATACTCACTCCCCCAGCTCAGGTCTCTCAAATGCTTAAAATATAATTTTCAAAGCTTATTTTGTTCTTATTACATACAAACCCAAACATCTAGTAATTAGGAGAGTTGTGTATCTCTAGTCAGTGCTGCAAGGGCCCCATCTCTCCTGACTATTGATGAATCTGGCGAGCAGGGTTTCCTTCTTCAATAGCACATCAAGGTGCTTTAAAACAGAAGCTTTCAACATAAGCTTTCAACTTACATAAGTCTGTTTTGCAGGAGTAAAGCTTATCTCTACACTTAAATAATAAAAAATAATTTTGATAAATCTACAGAGCAGAAACTGTTATGTATTTGGGAGGCAACAGCCACTTGTTGGTCCACTGAGAACAGGAACAGTATTTCCATGTTAATAATAAATCAGTGTTCTATAGGAATATATTTTCCACACCAGATGTTACAGTGTGTGACTAGTAGTTCAGTGGGGTAAGAAATGGGATAACTGGGACTAAAACAGCACAAACCGAGGGCTCTTGAATAAAATACCATATACCATTGAGCTGATAGTTCTGGGAAGGTTTTCTAGGCAGAATTACAGAGCTTGTTCTACTGCTAGCCTTGCTTTCTTTGGTGATTATCAGATTGCTGGTAAAATTAATGCTCTGATCTTTGCTGATAATGACTTTTGGTTGTATCTTACCTTCTTTTTCAGAAATAATAAATCTTTGACAAATGTAGTTGGGGATGGAGTTTTTTGTCAGTTATGCAGAAATCAGTGAAATAGGAAGGAAACTGAATTTTTGAGAAAGAAAAATTTAGAATTGTCATAGATGATTGGATGATAGCCAATATGTTAATAAAGTTAGTTCTTAAAATCACGTCCTACTTTAAAAACAAAATACTTGAGTAATATTTAGTGAACCACCAGCATGTGATGAATGTTTTTTACAAGCCTCGCTGAAATGTGAAGAAAATGATTTTGCACAGTTCATAAAGAAGGGATATAAAAAGCCAACAACAATATATTAGCAGAGACACAGTAGATCCAAGGTGTCTACTCCTGGAGGCAAAACCAAACAAATGGACAGCTTTGCTGCTCTCTCATCCCCTGTACAAAACATTATTGCCTGGTTAGTTGTCCTAATCCTACCTTTCCTATTTGTTTAAGCTACTCAAAACATTTCTTCTCTCCCTTGTTTTAAGCTGTGTTGAAAATAGCTCCACTGAGTTATTGAATTTTAAAACAATTTCAGCAAATTGAATGGCAAAGTTTGTGGAAAATGGGCAGCTAAGAGGTCAAGTAGTGGGTATAAATAGGGATGAACCAACCTGTTGATACTTCCACTACACACTTCTGGAGGTTCCCAATGTTTGCTCTGCTGCCTTTCCTGGAGCCTCCTCTGGCACTGATTCTTCTAGGACGCATGCTAGAAGAGCTCAAACCGAGAAAGCAGCTCTGTGGCAGATTAAGGAGAGCTGACAGTGAAAAAAAGTCTGAAATAGATTTTTAGAGGTGGCTTCTGCTTGGGCCTCTAGAGCAGCTTCAGGAGACACAGCTTGAGTTATCTCTGGAACTGTTTCTAGAGTCACCTGAGGGCTGTCTCCAGAACAGTTTCTCATGTCACATCTTAATCAGTTTCTGGACATGGTTCACAAGCTGTGTCCACAGCCACTATTTTATTCTCAGAAAACCTTGAAGGTCTTCTAGAAATGTCCCTAGACTAGTATCTAGAGCAACTCTTCAAACATTATCTTAAAATAATTGTTACTTAAACTTATTATTTCAGGAATTATTGTTCTTCTGCAGAAGAACATGAAGTACAAATTGCTTGTATTACTTTGCACATCTGAATTTCTATTATTTCACATGGTGAACTTCTGCTATTTCATGGGACATCAGGTCCAGGACAATGAATTGATAAAGGAGGAAAATAAAAAAAAAAGAATTTGTAGTCCTCCGATTTAGGAGCCCCAAGGTTAATTTTACTTAATATACCTATGTTGTTCTGATGCCTAGAGTAAAATCTTTTGCAGAAAACTTAGAAAATTATTTTTAGCACTAAGCAGTATTTTTCTTTACTTTTATAAAGATTAATCCTAATTTAAAGCCAAAAGCCTTGATGCCATCTGCACACTGAGAGTAAGGTTCTATTGAGATGGCTGCAAGTGACTATGACTTACCATTGCAAATTCCATCAATTTCACAAAACTCCTCTTGTCACAACAATTCATACTCTCCCATGGTAATCAGATAATTGAGACTATAGTAAACTGGCAGCAATTGCTAAATTAATTTGTGAAACAGATTTAAGTAACAAATAAATGGGAGAAAATCACAATCTGATTATAGATATTGCAGAAGTAAGAAACTAAATTAAATTCATTGGATAAATTATTCATTGTGAATCACTTTCGCAGTACTACAACTAACACCCCAGGGTAAAATATACTGTAAAGCTTCAAATCAGAGTTAGAGCACCTTCTTTTGATTTCTAATAAAGTGTTTTAAATCACTGCAGGTGCCTTGGATACCCCTTTGAAACTATTCCAATTTCATCATGGCAAAGGCAGCAGAATTGAGGGTTATGGAAAGATACAGGATCTGGGAATCAGAGGTTCTTCTGACTCTTTACCATTGACTTCACTTACAGTCTTAGGCAAATCTACAAATATTATTGCTCAAATTGTCTTCTAAAAATCAGAAAGGCAAGTCTTGGCTTCCTGAGGAGTTGGAAAATTGAGGAAAAGTATTATGGGTTCCTTATCCAGATATGATCATTAAAAGTTGACCATGGATAGAACAGGATAGAACAAAAAGGGAAATGGTTGTGCTCCCTCACACTGTTGTGCTGAAGCTTTTGGCTCAGCTTTATAAGTATTCAGCACACAGATCATTCTAATGCAGTTCACAATTACGTATTTTATTTTTTATTTAAGTAAATGCCTAAGTGGCTTTCAGAATCAAGGCCATAAGAGGCTTCCAGAATTGTGACCTTGATTTACCTTTTCTAGTTGGAAATTTCAAGCACATATTTCATATTAATATGGGGGAAAATAATATGAAGAGTCTAGTAATATGAAGATTCATTTTAAAACATCTAGTTATAAACTGCAATATGTTTCTTCGAAGTTTGCTCTATTTGTTCATGGCATAAGCTGCCTTTAATACTTATTTCCTTCCGTCTTATTTTGGTTTCATCTAAATAAAATAAAAGCAGCCAGAGACTGAAGCACAGACTGTTTAATAAACGCATACTTTTTTGAATTAGTCTCATCTGACAAGAAATCTAAGGTGAATGTAATCATTTCCTAACAAAAATAAATTAATTTTTGTTCTGATCCTAAGAACAAATTCCTTTTAAAATCTACCCTGGGATTTTAGCACTGCAAGATGGAGACAGCCATTGAGGAGTTTTTCTGGAGAGGTAGCTGATAAAAATTGTCTTTGAAAAGACAAAGATAAGAATTAATATCATGCTTTACCTTACTTTAGTATCTTGGAGCATTGGATTGAGGATGATACCAAGGCACAGGAATTAAGCTGTCAAAGGAAACTTTTCTTTCTTTTGTTGCTTTCAGCTACAGCTAGGAGAATAATTATCATCAAATAATGGATTAGCTGGACTTTTGTGGTATTTTTAAATATGTAGTTGAACAAGTATTTTAAAGTTACTCATTTTGTTACAGAGATGAATTGATAATTTAATGAACATGCTTATGAATAATGTATTACAGCAATGGGTTTTGGTTGGTTGGTTAGTTAGTGGGGTTTTTTTGGGTACCAGACTGATTCATCCAAACAACTCAAGCAACTGTGCTACCAGGATATATAGGACAGGATAGTAAACATTTTAATAAAATAGCTGCTTGCAAAGTTTGTGCAAGGAAATCTATAATTATCCAATGAGAATTTCAGAGCAACATCTGCAAAAGTCTGTCTCCTCTTGTTTCAACTGAAGTATTGGCTGAGAAATCTAAACTCAACACAGTAAAAAAGTGAAGCAGTCTTCTCCAAAAATTGTATTCTGTCTCTGTATATAACTCCGCTTCTAGAAGGATAGAATTTCCTCAGTTTGCTAGACTGTCTGCCATGCCTGTAGCTCACAGCAGCATCACACCTCTCCCTACAGTTTTGCCCTTGGGCTGCACAGTGATCTTGGCAATGACACCCTGTTCACCTTTTCCTGTGATCCCTGCCTGTGGTTTGAATACAGTTTCCCTCTATATTTTTGGACTTCTAGGTTAAGATGTTTGTGACTTAACTAAATATCCTTCTAATTGCAGCAAGCATACCTTGTAATTTATAATCAGGTTACTGTGGAAGTTCAGAGTTTAATTCACCATCTTTTTAAAACCACCTACCTGGAAGCTTATGATTACAGAGACCTCTTTCCTGTTTTCTTTTTTTTTTCCTCTCCCTGCATGCAGTTTGTTTCACATAATTACATACAGCAATTATGTAATTTGTGACACAGAAAACATGAGGACATATGCGTGACTTGCTAACTCAGTTTTTCTCTGAAGATCTTGCAGAGTTGTTTGTTGCTCTTTGGAGAAGCACTGGTTGTTGGTGTGGAGTTGGTCTCACATCAGACTGGATTTTCAATTGGTCTCATTCCCCATCCTGATGCCTTGGGACATATTCACCTGTGAAATTCATAGCTCCTGCAGGGCCAGTAGCAATATTCTTAATCTCTTCTGTTCACTTCTGGTTTCCATGCTTGCCTTCGGTGTGCAGAGACATATGCAGACAATCTTGCATTTGCCCAGTGCGTGCAGCGGATTATCATTGATGAAACCAGTAGCCATTTTAGGCCTGAGCTCTTTCTCCATACTACTAGCTTTCTTTTTTAAACTCACGTGCCATTGCTTGAGGACAATTGGAATTGGAATATAGATAGAAATTCACAGAGCCCTTTTAATGTAATACTGCCACGTACTTTGTTGATGAGAGTTCTCTGTTCATTCTCTAGGCATTTGTATACAGCTTTTTTAAAATGTTTAAGTAGTATTTATCTTTAAAAAAATAAATGTCTACAACTGTGATCTATAAGAGGCAGGTATTGTTATTTCTAGGATTTAAGGTACAGTACTCAAAGTGTGTCAGAGACAATCAGGAATAAGACTTCCAGTTGAAGGATCATGTGAAAATGTATTGCTCACGTCTGCTGTCCTGGACCTGAGGTTAATTACTGTAATGTAGAACAGACTGAGGGAAATGTTGTGTACAGATCTCCTCAATTAACCCCTTGTCTAGAAAGGAAGCATTCTACAATAAGCAGTAGACCATCTTGTCACTTAAACAGCAGGTGTTTCATGACAATGGAGCATTGGGGGAGGGAGTGTGAAATAATATTCCAAGGAATGCCATAAATACATAGAGAAAATGGTGAAATTGAGGGTTAACTGAAATCCTGCACCATAAGAGACAAATAACAGAAAATAGCACAGAACAGATATTAATAGGACAGCCTTTGATATTGTTTTTGTGCACACTTTTGCATACTCGAACACTATCCGTTGCATGTGATAGATTATATGGGAGTGTATAAAGTCACCTGCCAGCAACAGTTGTCTAAAATGCATCTAGGAGTGCCTTAGAGGAATACTTTATCACACAGAGAGCGATATGGGACTTGCGCAGAAATTCATTGAAAGAAAAAATTGGGGAAAATGAATGAGTAACAGACCTGTCAGGAGTTATAACTGATGTTGAAGAAAAACTTCAGAAGGAATATTAACCATCTTATTTCAAGAATTAAGCCTTCCCCTTCACAAATGGGGAGGTGACATATTGGGAACAGTTTTATATCTCTTCTCAAGGCCTGTTTTGGAGATGGGAGAGCCGAAGGATTGTTACACGTTCTCCAGTGTAATGAGCCTCATGCATAACTAGAGGTGATTCCCATGCTCTTGGAAAACAGGCTCTTTATCGAGGCCTATGTACAATGTTCTTTAACTTTTTCCATATCTGATGAGATGTCCCTTTCTGTACTTTCGTAGCTGTGGAGTTGAATCTCTTCTCATTTTGCAGCATTGCAGAAGCCCAGACTGAAAATAAGAATAACATTCTTAGTTGCCTGCAGCAGAGGATATAAGGGAAAAGGAGTTATTACATCTGTTATTGTCAGAGTGACTCAATTGGCAGCAATATTGCTTCCAAACTGGTAGATCTTGGGTTACTGTACCATATCACAGATGAAGCTGATCTGTGGAGCTGATGATGGTTTCCGAGAAGAAATGGAGAGAGAAAAAGAGAGAAAGGAAATAATCAATGATGAAAAATGCTTATGATTCCCTTCGTAGGTAGCACATGTTGTCTTCTTTAATAAGTCCAGATTTGGTATTCTTCACTCGTAAGTGTAGTCTTTTACTTAGATATTTCCCTCATCTACACCACCCATATTATTTCCTCATCCTTTCAGTTCAGTACTAAATTTCAGGGGAAAGTGTAGATTTTAAATCCTAAGCCTTAAGCGAAGGCTTTTAGATCTTTGCAAGCTGAAATAACTGGGTACATTTTCAAATGCACTTGGAAATCTGCTGGTAAACTTGTATCAGATGAGTTCTTTGAAATCCTGAAAATTAGACAGTGTAGTTAAAAACCTTAATGTTGGTCTAAAAGTCAGATTTTTTTTTTAAAGTCATGTTTTTCAACAACTTGTCTTTAGGATATTAACTAATTTTGATGTATGCTGTGGAGAAAGAGAAAGCAGCCCCCTGAAATTTGGAAAGTGTCGGTATGCCAGTCTAATTTTAAAGTTTTGTACTGACAAAACTCTGTATATAAATCCCAGAAATCATATTTCAGTATTTCACAATTTTATATAAGTAATTTTGCAGCATCAAGCACTTGCATATTGGGATGTTATAAATGTCCAGGATTTTATTTCTGCCTATCAATCAACTTACTAGGTGAATTGTGTGTGCCTTATGAAATGCAAGGAGGAATGTTTCGGTCACACAAAGTCTAGTCTGGAAGAGACAATTCCTGTGAGCAGCACTGGTGAAGCCTGCACTGGTTAGAGCCTGTGCCAAGACCATTGCAACATGGAAGTGTTCATCATGGCACTTTTGGAGGTCCTTCATGCGTAGGGTGTTGCCCCAAAGTGATGAGCTGCAAACAGAGCATCACCTGCTTCCTGGTGTCTTATCGACTAGATGCTATTCTTAAACTTTCTTGTGGTTTTGCTTTTTGAAGTGAATACAACCTGTTAAATGTGGAGGCAATTACTTTGTTCATTAGTTTGGAGTTCATCTGGTTGAGACTGCTGCTTGGGGAGATTTGGTTCTAACCAAAATCTGTGATAGTAACCAACAAAAGCATGATAGTTTTAAACTACCTAAAGTTAACGAAAAATATATTACATCACATTATTCCACAACTCTTTAAACAAGATTTTTTTTGTTTTGTTGAGACATCACGTATAATTTCTTTAATTGAAAACTCTCCAGGGTAAGGAGGATGATGAGATATCAGCACTGTGACTGCTATAATGCCTTTTCAGTAACCTTTGGGTTCTCAGAGCTATTTCCATACAAATGATAATAGTAATTAAACAGACATTTTTGCTCTTCCTCTCCCAGAAAAATCTTCTATGGCAGTGCCCAGAAACAGATTTCAGGTTTTCTCTGAAAAGTGTGTATATATTGCAAGGCAGCTGCGGTAGAAGATGAGCCTGATGTCTCTACTAAAGAAATTAATATTAATATGAGATGTCCATTTCCATCTTTGAAAATCTTGAAGATCTGGACCAGGCAGTTTTTTCATATATATAATGTTTGTTATGAGAAAAAAATCAGAATATTTTCAGAGGAAACTGTCATTATTTTCCTGGGGAAAAAAAATGTTTGCTGAAAAGCAATTATATATTGGGGAAAGAAAATCAGTTTGATGGGAAATTGACCACCTATCAAAAATTGATCAGCTTTGCCAGACTGGCTGAGAGAAAGAATTAGCTAGAGAAAGATAGGAAGCTGGAAAAGAAGGGCCATAGAGGCAAAGGAAGAGATGCTTATCAACACATTTCATTCCTTATCAGAATCACTGCTCTGCAGCCACTTTACCTAAACAAGGATCAATTTAGTTACAGTCCCTTTCCTCCTCTTTGGGTGACAAAATTTGTGCTATAACTTGACTGCAGTGCGACCTCAGTACCTGTATTCTTCTATGGGTTGCCACATATTTTCTCTGCTGTATTGGAGCCATGGGAAAACACTGAAGTGTGTCAGGGTTGATGGGGTTTTTGTTTGGGTTTGGTTTTTTTTTTTTTTTTTTACTTCGCTGTTTTAAAACATGGCGCAGCAAATGTTTGATTTGATTGAGTTTCCCTGAAAATTCTGCTTAGCTCAGTGATTTCTTTCAAGCCATTAACTACAGATGTCATGTATACTTGCTACTGAACAAGGCTTCAGCTGCCAATCCTCAGCTAATTTATGGTACAGAAATTTCTTGTTCCAAGAAAGGCACATATTTCTTTGCAAGAAATGGTGTATTACACACTCTTTTGATTTCTCTTCTTGTTGCTTATATTTGCCTCCTGGTTTTTATTTTTACTTTTTATATCCAGTGAGGCGAAATAATACTTGCCTTACGTTGGTAGGAAAAGGACAGCAGACTTCCAAGAAATGGGATAATGCAAACAAAGGTTCATTGTTCAGAGCTTTGAGAAAATGGTCTGATTGCTGATAGGACCAAGCCTTGGCCATTTAGGGTGGCAGCTCTCCTGAGATGGACAAAAGTCGGAATCCCTTACGTAGAGCAAAAAGCAGAAGGAACCTAATATTGCTTGACCTCTGGGAACAAAAGAAGGGCAAAAATGGCCAGCAGGAAGTGTGTCACCTTCTTATTTCCACACTTTAAGGGTATAGGGGCTTTGTAGGGAAGACACTGTTTCCCCTGCCTGGGGTGCCATCCCTCTGCCCCTTCCCACCAGCACCCTTGTGCTAGTACTGCCTAAATATTTGGTCGAACGTGTAAAGAACACGTTTGGGCATATTTCTGTTTGGGCAGCCCAATTTCTAACTTCGGCAAGCACGCAAGGCAAAACTAATTAATGTCACTGTGCTGCAGACTGTTCCCTAATGAATCCCCCTCCTCTTCAAAATTAACCTTAAATGAAGCGAGTAACGTATTTTGCAGATGGATCGTTAGCGGTGCTATCTGGCACACAGGAGTCTGATATTGTATTTCCTTGCCGTTTCAATTGGAATTACCCAATGCTGTAGCACAAAGAAAAATTAAGCCATTGGCACTGGCAGCTTCTCTGCATCACAGCCAGCAACTGAACCAGAGCCATTGCTGTTGTTTTGCTTCATGGTTGTGTCACTGAAACATCTCCTGCTCGCTTTGTACCTGCACACATAATAAAAGCAGCAGTTCTTGCACAGCAAAGGAGTGCAGAAAGACTGAACCCAGCTTTTAAGATTAACTTCACATTTCCTTCTTTCTTTATTGGTTAGAACAAACCATTGCCACACATGGAGGTAATATTTCAGTCAGCCTTAAGGGAGTTAGCTTGGATGCCAAGAAGCATGAAGATTCAGCAGCTTGGATTTCAGCATGCGCTTGCTGCCCAAAGAAATACCCTGTGCTCCTCCTGCTTTCAACTATTAAAAAACTAATTTTGTTGCTGGCAGACACAGTTCCTCAGGACACGTTGTGGCAGGAACTTGTTGGCAGTTTGAGCATTGCGAAGAAATAAAGAGCTGTTCAGAGCTGGCTAGAGGTTTTCAAATGAGTTCAGTTGCTGTTTAGAGATCCAAACACAGCAGCTAGATTTGGGACAGCTCCTTTCTCTTGGCATCAGTGGAGAATCCTCCACCTCGAGAAGACTGGCAACTGCTTAGGACTCTTGAAGTTCTGACTCTGCAACCACTAAGCAGAGATATAAGCACACATAAGAGTCGTGGTCCTGAGCCAAGGCTGAAGGTGGGCACATGGTACACTAGGGATTGTTCAGAACGGTGTACCGTGGTATTGTCAGTGCTAATTGGCAGGGCTATTTTAGAGGTGCTTTTCAGCCTACTGTTTTGTTTTAGCAGTGAAATCCAAAGTGCTACACAGGCAAGACAAACATAAGAACTTCGTTCCCTGTGCTGCCTCTGTTCAAATTCTGCTGGTGTTCTTTGCATCATCTAAAGTTACATGTTAAAAACAACTGCAAATAATGAAAACTGAAGCCAATACTGAGTTTTGTTATTGCCAGGAAAACTGGAGTGCTTTTATCAATTTATTAAAAAATATTAAAGGGTATTTTTGGAAATAATAAAGTAAGAGGCAAAAAAAGTCTCCTTTGCCTCTGGATGAAGAAGTGAACATTGCCAACAGGAATGCACATGTTGTTCAGAAAAGTAAAGTGGAATCTTGTTGCTTGTCTGGAAACAAAAATTGGTGTCTGGAGGCAGAAAGAGGGGGGCAAAAAAACCCCTTTGAACTAGGAGTAGGATGACAAACTGATATGCCACAAAATGAAATCAAAGATTTACCTGCAGGAAGGAAGAGGAGTGCAGGGAAGAGAGAAAATACAAACGATTGAAAGGCAAATAGCATGGTATGGAAAGTCAGGGAGAGACACTGACACTTGCAGATGCATTTCTGCCCAGGTCTCTCTGCTAGTCTCTTTAAAATGTCAAAAGCAGGTGTTTCCTTTTGAAACACAAGCTAATGTGGGCATTCAGCACAATCTCTCCCAGGTGCTGGAACAGTATGGGGTTTTGTCTTTCCCTGGTAATTATTGTTGAATGCATTGTGAACCACTGCACCTGCCAGGTAAAAGATCTATGTTTAAAAGAGGAAGGATAGACATTCTGATAGCATCAGGACTACACTTTCTGCTTCAACTAGGACTTTTTAAAGTCTTAAGTGACAGCTTTTATTTAATTTTTAATCAATACTACAGACAAAAAGTGTAGTCACCAAATAGCTTTGTCCAAATATGGCTATGGATATACACGCGTACAAGAGATGTGCAAACTTACCTTTTAAAAGCAAATTGAAATGGACCTATGAAGAATGTTGTCATCATAGATGAAAAGACCTAGCCCAGAAGGGAAGAGATGCAAGAGTTAGACTCATTTACTGGTAAAGAGGATGGAGATTGCCAATCCCTGCATGATACACAACTAAAACCTATCTCATTTATGCTCCAAGCATCAGGACTGGTTCATTTTAAAATATATAAATCCTTTCTAAGTAAAAAGAGTTAGGCCCCTAAAATTGTTACAGAGTTTCCTTTATCCCCATGCACACTGACAGTTTGATTAGAAAATTCTGCCAGCTCGGAACAATCCGTGCCCATTTTTCTTGTGTGTAAGAGCCTTGTAGAACTTATTTTCCTCCAGTAAAAATGACTTACCGCAGAGCAGGAAAATGAAGAATTAGCTTGTAGGTGTTGCTCATTAGAGATGCCTTGATAAAATTGAAAGGTTTTGAGAAGTAATTAAGCTAGATTCTTTTGGAAAGGGAAGTCTCAAACTCCCCCAGAAGAAGGAAAGAGGTGGGGTGAGGTTTTTGCCACTTGTTTCTGTGGTCTATGTTTATTTGTACCTTATAATTTTTGGAGTTTGGAGCCCATATGGGTTTTATTTGACCTTCTGGTTAAGTGAAATTCCCATCTGTATTCATATGAAGAAACATCTCATATCTGTGGGAAAGTCAAAATTGTTCTTGCACTGCTGTTAACCACAAAAGAATCTCTGGAGAAGATTAATTTAGTGCTGAGAAGCAAAGAAAATTACAGAATACGTGGATGATTTTAGGTATTTTATCTGTTCTCCCAATAAGATTAAAAAATTACTATATGCAATCAGCTGTTTTAAGTACCGGGATTTGTGTTTCAGAACCTCCTTAGCTCTTCTATGAATAATTCTAAGCTTCCACGTTTTTACTTCCTACAGTTCAAAGTCATCCAAAAGTCTGATCAGGGTGCTGTGAATAGGCATCGTAGAAATTTGCAGATATCGCCCAGATGGACAAAGTATTTCTACAAGTGGAAACAAAAGAATGTCTAAGAATGGGCAAAATTCCATACTCAAAATTAACTAATTTAATTGAAGTGAGCCTTAGTAATTACTACCATTAAGCCAAGTGCTAGTGGGAGATACTATATAATATAAAGTTAAGAATGATTACTGTACTTACAGCTATTCATACATGTGAATATGGTCCTCTCAGTACAGATGGGCTACAGAGAGATATTCACATTTGTGCCAAATTAGAAAAAGTGACATTTACACTGATGAAAGATAAGTTCCAGATACACTGATTTTGTCAAATTAAAATATGCTTATTCTACCCTGTGCACTGAGATTAAAATGGGAGTTGCAATTATGTGCCTGTCTTTTAATAACTGGAAAATATACACTGAAACAGACTGCTCTTTAGCCCGGAAGAGGAGTATACCCCAAAGGAAGTCCTCCACTGTTTAAATTAAGGTTCTTTAAATAGTAGGGCAGGATTTGTGAGGGTTAATGTTACTGCCCTGCAAATACTTGTGCAGACAGGATTATTTGGAAAGATTCCCAACTTTGGAAAAATTCTGTTAGATTGATGTGTATGTGTAGGCACTGAACGGTAGTAGCAGTACACCAATTTTTTGCACTATTTTTCAAACCGGCTTTGGTTTACATTCTTCGTCATTTTCTTTTCTGTTCAACTCTGCACAATTTCAAGGATGATCTAGTCCCTTAATTCCCTGTCTGATTTGAGTTTGTGCTTATCTGCTCGCACCCATCAGTTGAGACCTTGGGCCATAGGGATGCTATTTGCTGGATGTCACTGTGCTACTCAAGAGGTATCATAGCAACTGTCAGAAAGTCCAGCATCTGTGTTGCAGGCACTGTGATTCTCAGATTACAGATGGTGTAGGCATGCAAGGCATAGTTTTAATTAGCAGTATAGAACCCAGGCTTCTTGGGTGACTCTGGAGCAGTCCCCCATAAACTGGTTGCTGCTGTGGTCGCCCTGTTCACAGAGCTCATGCTGGTGTTCTTTTAAAGTAATCTGGAGTACGTTTGTCTAATCTGCAGTCATAGCAGTTGGTGCGGTGCAGACACATGCTTAGCCCAAAGTGATAGGTAGTTCATCTTTGAAAATAGTTACCAGTAAAAAGATACCTAAAATGCAATGATCTGTCAGCAAGTATCATTCCACAAAAAACCCCAAAAAGCCACAGTGCTTTTTTATGATACAAAGCAACGATAAAGTCCTCAGTCCAGCCTCACAGGGTGAAATCTGGAAGTCAGGGTGACTCTGTTCTTCCTAACTCTGTTGATATTTTGTTTAACCTTAGATAATTCACTACATCCATTACTGCAGGCCGCTGTCTATAAATAATAATATATACAGAAATATTAATTTCCAATATAGGTTTCAAAGCCCGATTAAGCATTTTAAAGCTATAGATAGTCTTCCAAAGGATGGAATATGGCTCTTATTATTACTTTCTAGTTGTGCTTAACACTTGATTAGCCTTCCTCCCACTCAACCTTATTTAGAAATGTCATCCATTTTACTCTGCCCATTATTATGAAAATTTTCCTTAATATTAGACATTTGATATGATATTTAATAGCTTTATAAAGCAAACTCTTAACCCTGTTTGTATACTCATGCTGTTTGTATAACTAGCTCTACTGCCTACAGGAGAACAGACCAAATAATCCACACAATTCAATTTATTTAATAAATAGTTTAGTTTATGAATATTTCATACTGCTTCACTTTCACCAAGAATATAGGCATGCTGATTGTCTATATCATCAGATTATGCAGTGAAAAACAGAAAATATATGTTCTATGTAGTTTTTCTTAACAATTTGCTGAAGTCGGAACACCTGGCACAGTTAGAAATAGGATGCAAAGGAATTGTTTCCTTTTGTTATCTGCACTTTCGAAATTTTAACTTGCATCCCAACTATAGCCATATCTTTAACCTTATAAAAATATATTTTCCCAAAGTTTTGACTATTTATTATTTAATTAATGAAAAATATATTCATTTCTACTTGTGGTTAAAAATGTGCTTTGCATTCCACAAAGAACTATGTGTTTAACATTCAGAAAGGAAGAAAAAAAAGCAATATCTTGCATTCCCAGTACTTGTTTACTTTTAAAATCTTTTTTGTTGCTATCCATATTGCCTAGATCACGGATGAGATCATGGCAACACACTGAAAGCAGTACTCTGTTAACTGATAGATGAGAAACTGTGCCTGTCATTCTCCTGGTAGGACAGGATAGTGCATCGATGCTGCACGTGATACAGACACCCTGTTTTGATGGAAATGGGAGTGGGTCATTTAGACTTCAAAATAGCACCAACAATCTCAAATTCTAGCAGTAAACTAAATATAAAAAAGCTAGTTCTAGGAAGAGACCTGCTGCCTATGCAACGCAGTTAGCAAGAGTTGTTCAGAAGAACCATGGTCAAAACAAATGTGTAGGTTTTTCCTCTGTCTAATTCAAACATGCTAAAACAGTATGTTTGTATTTCTGTTCATGCTCAGTAATCACAAAAGGCATTGTTGCAGCAAATGGTGTATGCATGTTCATAAATCCCAGGGATACAGCAATGCATATGGAAGTCATAGAAAATTGGTGAACCGGGACCAAAATGAATAATTTGCTAAAATAAAACAAAAGTAAGTACTTAGAGCAGATTTTAGTTGGGGAGAGTAGGTGGTAAATTGACAGGTCGATCTAGCTTTGTAAGAAACAGTTTACAAAAGTGCAGTCGAGAACAATAGCCAGTAAGAAGCTCATTATCAGGTTTAATAGCTCAAGTGTGAGTGACCTCAGATGGTATTATGCTGATGGAATCTGAAATGTTCATGCTCCAAGCAGAAAATCTGTTATTCCAGGGAGAATATTTGTGTGTGAGTGTGTTATGAAATAATGGTAAAATGTAAACGTAACACGTACTTTGGTTTAGTAATTCTGAGTGCTCTGAAGATAGAGGGGAAGAGCTTGGAAAAAAACATAGCCTTAGTTGATAATATTATTTTTTTAAGGTTAAACCACAGAAGTTCTGAGTATAATGCCTCCATGTATTTTTCGAAAGATATGCAACTGGAAAGGGTTGCTTTGCCTATTGTTTTTAGTGTAGTTAATTGCATCAGTGGTTGGTTGAGAACACATGATGGAGTAAAAGGGACTTGATAAGCCAGATAATGTGAAATTTAATAGCCATGCTGGAGATCTGTCCTAGCTTGACACTGCATAAGAATCCTCTCCTGATTCCCATCAGAGCTCTGGTTTTCTTTATAAGCCTGGTGTCTCCTTTCTCAAGAGCTTAACAAAATAACATTGCAGAAGAAGATGGGGAGCTCCTTGTGAGGAGCCTTCCCTACTGTTAACCATCAGGTTTGTCCTGGAGACAGTGCTGCCTTCCTAGCAGAATCTGGAAACTGCTGAGTTGGGTAGAACAGCTCTACCCCAAGCATTCTCAAACTAATCACCAGGTTAACAAATGGACAGATTCACTCATGCTTCCTTGCCACTGGTAAAGCCAATTTCAATCTGCTTGTTTGTTGGCTTAGTTGTAGAGGTTTTCTTTATTTGATGAGCATTCTCTGTCCAGGAAACCTTTAGCTGGCAGCATCTACCTCAGAGCAGACAAGGAAAGATAGAATTATAGAAAAAACGATCAGAGCAAGTTATTTCATATCCATTATAGAACTCAGTAGAGTTACTATGGCTAGTGATGGCACATTCTGAGATACAATTAAATATGATAACATATTGCTCACACTTTGCATAGCCAACATGACTTTGGCGTTACTTAAACTATATTTCTGGCAATAAGCAGTGCCGGGAGGTTACGGATGGTTAAATACCTTTCATGAACAGAGCAATCTTCTAGGATAATGACAATAACTAACTGATTTCAATGTAGAGCAAATTCAATAAAACTGATTAAATACAGACTGCCAGACTATTTTCTGTTTTACAACTGGGCAATGCTTTAACAGTGCCAAATGTATTTTGTTTCCCCTGTTAAAAAATGACATGAAATCTGCTACTAATTTTATTAAGACGAAAAGCGCTCCAAATAAAAAATTAGTGCCTTTTTCCTCAAGCTGTTTCTATCTCCTAACCTCAGGAAAGTATTTTCACGAAGTAAAAAATATACTAGTAGCTTGTGGTTTAAAAAAAATTTTCATTTTTGATGTTTTTGCCTTGGGAAGGGGAAATAGTGCAAGCTACAAACAATACATATAAGTAAATGATGATAAGTAGATTTGTAGCATACATAAACTGGTTGGCAGTATGTGGGATTGTTCCTTTACAAAAGAGAGGCGTGAAACAAAGCAAGACAGAGGGGTAAGGATTTTTTTTTTTCTGTGCATAATTGCAAATTTAGCCCAAACTACCCATCCAGGTTCTCCAGATTTTTGTGTGTGTGTTTAGTGCTATTTTATTCTGGCCTTGATTTGGATCCAAGAAGAAATCTTTCCTGGCGTAACTCTTAGTCTCCTCTTGGCTTCCCCTTTCCTTCTTCACAGATGCCTCTGACTCATGTATTGCTGTGAGGCTGTGGTAGTGCATGTACATAACTGGAGTAATTCTACATTTGCCAATTTATGTTTTTATCAACACAATACTCTGCAATAGAGGATGTTACGAGGGTAAACTACAGGTCCAGAAGATTCAGAAATTACATCATCAAACAGAATCAAAATCTGCAGAAAACCTTTGAAAAAAGACAAGCCCTTTTTTGCTCCAAAGTGCTCCAAAGGGAAAACACTAAAATACTGCTAGAATTTGAGATTGCTCCAAAGTGACAACATCAGAAAGGCTTCAAAGACCATGGTGAGCAGACAGACTAAAAGAAAAATTGTGAAGAGTTCAATAAAATGATCAGATAGAGAATAATAGTCAGGGAAGCAATTAATAATAATTACAGCGTTATTTAATTATCATTTTTAATCATTAAATGTCATCAGCTGCCTCATATCTTTAATTAAAACTTAATTTTACTTTTCTCTTTTATACTCTTGCAAACATGCCTCTAACCAGCCTAAGAAAATTATCATGGTTTCCTTTATTTCATAAGAATGTTCCATTGTTTTGTGTTTAAATATTTAAGCAGTATCTTTTAAAGAGCTGGAACTTGTTAAATACTGTTTCCTCTCTTACCTCTCAAAATATACCGTAGAAGTGTTGTTCTATATAACTAAGCCACAGAAGTGTTCCGTAAACTCTATAAGCCAAGCACCATAAGATGTTTTTTGAGTACGTACACAGTATTTCACCCAAGTAAAGTTAGTTTCTTGGTCTGCTTATTCTCTTCTGCAGGTAATGCATAGATTTCTCAACCTTTTCTCAAGGCTTTGGTGCAGAAAAGGAGGGAACTGTGTTAACATGAAAATACTTTTGAAATGAAACGGCAGCTTCTCTTTTTTCTTCTGTGTGGGTGAAGTGTGATGCAGTGAGATTCAAATAAGCCTTTGCTCTTTCATTGTTCCAGAAGTCTTGGTACTGTTTATCATTTCAAAAAAGAGAAATTTCAGGAGACTACTGATTCCCTAGCCAAAATGACATTTCATTGTTAAAAAGAACAGCAGAAAAGCTTGCTCTAGGAAGATTTTACAATCTGTTTGATATAATGGAGGGTATTATTTTCTTTTGCTACAGAAGTATGCAACAAGAAACATTTTCAGAGTAATAATGTCGCCAAAATTCTTAAGAGATTATAGGGTGCTTTTTTTTTCTTTTTTTTTTTTTCCTTTATACAGTGAGTCTGCCTCAAGAAAAATCTTACTACAATTGATAAGGAAAAACTTCATATGTTCTATTTCTTTTTTCTGGCTGTGGAGAGGGAAGGAAACATGAGTTTTTGGATGAATCCATGGAGCAACAAGATCAGGTAACAGGCCGTGGCTCTTTTTCATTCATGTTTATTATTTAACTTAGCTTTGCAGAATCTGAATCCATACAAAACGTACCGGCAAAGACAGAACTTGGCCCAGTGCTTGGTGCGGTCACCACCCAGGGCCTTTGTCTTCAAGAGACAGCGGCACAGAGGTGTTACCCAGTGGTGACGTGATGGGAAGCGAAAGGAAAAAAGGCCATTTTCTTTCCAAATGCAGCTTATGGGTAGGGAATCCGCAAACTGTCTTGTGCCTCTGAGGTGACTGTATAGGAACAGAAACTGTCATCAGTAACATCAGAGATGGGAGGCTGAGCCCATACGCAGGGCACATACAACAAAAAGCGGGTAGATCTTAATGGGGGAAATAAATGAGGATGATTGGGGAGGGGGAAAAAATGCCCAAAATAAACTTCCTTTCTTTGTCCAGAGGTTGCTAGAAGTATTGTGTGTGGCTTTAAGTACTCAATCGAAACTGAAATCTTTGTGTCAGGGCTTGCAGATCTAAGTGGTCTGAGGAAATAACATGATTTCCTCAAGTATGCGGAGGTGTTTGCACTCGGTGGAAGCAAATCGAGGCAATCCTCTGCTAGTGCTAAATTAACCTGGAGAAGAGAGGAAAAAATGTACTTTTTTGAAAAAGTGTTTTCTGTCTCTCTCTTTGTATTTTTAAGGTATATTCTGGATTCATGCAGAATTTAGGGCTTATTTAAGACTCTTACTTTGTATACTTGTGTCCAAGGGACATTCACCTGACATTAGTTGCTGTAAGCTTCTGATTTTCAGATGCAAAATCAAAGTCAGTGGAACTATGCAGGCACCTGTTTAAGTATTTTCAGGACAGAGTTTTAAGATATATACTGGTTATGACCATGTAAACAAATATACTTCGTCTTTACTGCAAGCATAAAGCAGTATTTCATTGCCTTTTATGTTTTCTTCTGCCAACACAAGAGAGCAATGTGTAAAGCTAAGCTGTTATTTAAGAGAGGTTAAATAACAAATAGCAAAATATTAACTGAGTAATAACTTCACTCAGGCAATAACGAGCCAGCCGTTCTTCACTCTGGACCTTTTAAAAGTTGCTATTTGATGGTTCAGCAGTAAAAACAATGCTAGTTTCAGGTTGTGTTGTTTAGCTTTGGGTTTTGAAGGCTCATTTATATCCTTGTCTGCTGTAAAAAAAAAAAAAAAGAGAGCTATACTTAAATTTTTTGTGATGCTCAGACAAGCGTCAAAGGGAAAATACAGCGCACACACAAGTTGAGCAAGCACATGGGAATGTAAAATTATTGTGCCACAACAAAGGTCAAAATTGCATATTTTGTGGGGCTGAAGAAAAAATTACAAATAGGCTTCTGGTAAAAGGAAGGTCAGTGGAGAGCACAACAGGTAGGGTAAAAAAAAAAATATTTTTAGTGTAAATTTAGTGTAAACTTTGGATAGGGTCCTGACCTCTGAAATCTGCACTAGCCCCATGTGGGAAGCAGATTTTGTCTCCATGAGTATCTTAGGATTTGGCAACATCTGTCAGCTTGAACTCTGATGGGAAGAGTATTCATTGTTTTATTTTCCTATTTATTATTAATAGCATTTGTCTCACAATGTTTTGTTTTAGAAACTGTTCATTAGTTTTACTGAAAATTAAATGTCCTATTTAGCTGGTGGTCTACATATATGCATATATGTATATATCTCCACGTATAGCTGGTTGTCAGCTGAAGAAGAATCTGCTCAGCTTTTGTACTGCTGCCTTCCAGTGTTGTAAGCAGTGGAACTGCGAGGAAAGCTGTCAGTTTGTTTGCAGCTCTGAGAGTTCCTGGGCACAACATTGCCTTGGCATCTAGTTCAGAAATCTGCCAGGGAAATCATGGTGCAGCAGCAGCCGTGGAGGGAAGCCTGGGGTAACTGTGGTGCCCACACTGAGGGGAAATGATTATACTAAATAAAGAAAAAACAGGACAGTGAAGTCCCCTTGAAATGCCACCCTGCCCTCCCACCCAGTCTTACGTACAGGTAAGGGAACAAATTGCATGGAGAAGGTGAGCTCTGGGAGATTCTAGCCCCATCCATAACTGATTGCAATCACTTAAATGGAGCAACAAGAGAAGATAACACAGTACAGCTCTGTTATACTCTTCTTTTTTTTTTTTTCCCCTTGCATGCTCAGGGGTTACACAGATTAGTCTAGTATCACTTACAAGCCCTCAGAGGACAGGCAGATGATAGGGATGAAGCCTGTCGCTTCGATTTACCTGTCTGGAGGCACCCACTGCCAAGCAAAGGCTCCTGCTGAGATTGCCATCAGGAGCCGCCTGCGCAGCAGCCCGTTTCCCCTCTTGCACTTGTCTGTTGAGATAGGCTCTGAAGACAGCGCTTTGAGAAGCCAAAGTGATGGATGCCCATGCCTTATCAAATAATCCTGATTTAGTTATTTCTCTAATGAAATATCACATGGAGCAATAAAACCTAGGCTCTGAGCTATAATGGCATAGTTGAATTACGGATCACTTCTGAGGATTCATAGTTTCAAATTAAAGACAAACAAGTAAACCTCAAAGTAAAGCTAAAGCTCTCCAGAGGCAATCACAGTGTGTTCAGCAACAAAGGTGCGCATCTGTACCCAGTAAATGCTGTTGCTTCATCATTTACACAGGGCACATTTAGGCTGTGGCATTTAGGCTGTTAGAAGGATTGAATAACAGACACTTGCTTAGAAAAGAAGTAGCATATGCTTCCGGAGATAAAGTGACTCTGCTTGGGTGATGTATTTGTTGCTTAATTGTAACTTTGGGCTTCTGTTTTCAAAGTAGGGGTTCAGCATGATCATCGTACGCTCAACCGCAGTTTGTCTGACCTGGCCAGCCTAGACAAACTGGCTCTTCTATATTTTTCTGAAAACGCATTTTCGAAGGATTTCTAGCATGCTTGACCAGGGCAAGTCCGCCTACCTGTGTTACTATGACTTCCAAGTGTTCTCCTTTTCAAAGCCTGAAAAGGTTCAGGCACTGTGAAACTATCAATTAAGGTTAAGATACTTCCCCCCCCGCCCCTTCCCCTTTTCCTCCCCAGAAGAGCCATATTTCATTTTGGGTTTGAATTAATTCCCAACAAGCAATGAATACTGCACATATATTCAAAATATTTTATATATAGCACTACCATATTCTAAGGATTTAAGCCCAGTTCCGGAATCTTTTATACATTTTTCTGGTGAATAGGCCATCTAAATTCACTTTCATTTGGACAAAAATCAGACTGAACATAAATAAATGAGTACTGCTGAGAAAAGCAGGGGAATTTGAGATCTGTCTTATACCTACTTCAGGTTTGAAATCCTGGCTTTGATAAAGTCAGTGGTAAAACATTCACTGAATTCACCAAAATCAGGATTTTACAAACTTCCTCAGCCTGGGCATCTGTTTATAAAAGGGAAGTTTTCTTCTGCTAATGATCTGGGGAGAAATCTGAATTTAAGCAGACACTGAGAATGGTTAGGGGAGCTGCTGCACCAGCTCGAGCCTGAAAATACTTCTTAAAATAACCACTGTATTTTTCTGCTAAAAATTCTCTTTGCGGGGGGGTGGCAGCTTAACCGCTAGCAAAAAGGAAAACCAAAATCACTTGGTAGAGATTTCCTAAGTTTCTCCTGACAAGACACTGTATTTGTGTCTCTTGGAGGGACAGCAAAGCATTATTCATTCTAATTATTTCTGCTTTTTCACCACTTGCTATGTAAGCACCTTTAATGAAGATGAAAGGAAATTAACTGGTTCATAGAGATTTTTCTGGCAAAGTGGCCGGAAAACTGGCAGAAGGATCTCCATGAGGACTTTATGTAAGTTCTGGCAATCCCTGGCTGCTAAATTTCCCCTTGTGGAGGTGCTATTTAAAGCAGTTTGGGAACAGGGGGTTCCTTCCAACCTCCTGGTGCTCTGCCAGGTCCAGCTCAGCTGAGTCAGTGGTTCTGGCGCTCTGTTTAAACAACTGTAAGCAAATGAGCTGGGGTGTGTTAATGGGAAGCTCTTTCCCTTTTACTAGAGAAAACTTGGCATTCTGTGGCGTTGAGGGATTTGAGGTCTGGAGTTTGTGGAGTTCCCCTTTCCTGTTGTCTTTCCCCATCCAGCTAATCTGATCCAGCACAGAAGGCTTCAGTGCTATTTTGTAAATTCTGTATTAACATGTAATCAAAAGAAGGAAGAGTGAGCTAGGGGATTTTACTTGAATTATTGTAAGCACTAGAGGCTTCCTCAGAAGTGTTAAAAACATGCAAAAAATATCTGTATAAAAAAAAATTATCTGTAATAATGTGGCATGTATTTTCATTGCCACACTCTTAGTATAATGGCATTAGCAGACTGAGGTAATATTTGAAATATTTATGATTAAGAGGTTCCCTGAATATGTTGCATTTATTTAATAAAGGGCTCTGTTTGACAGGGATTAATGCTCATGTAAATATTTTATATCGAATGTTTTTGTAAATATTTTCTTGCTCATTCTACATGCTGTTTTATGCAATTTTTAATGGAACCATCAAAAATGTTTACAAATCTGCTTCTGCAATGGCAGGTTTTGATGTCTTAATTTTCCCATGAAGTATGGTTGGCCTTCATTAGAATTCAAGATTTTAAGACTCTTGGTTATAATCCCTCAGTAATTTACATGGAGCTTAAAGCTAATAAACAAGATCTTTACTATATGGTCTCTCTGAGAACACTGAGTTTTGTTTGTCTGGGTTTTTCTGGCTTTTTTTTTTTTTATATCTGGATATTTCCACTCTGTGGAAGGGATCTGCTCTGGTAGAACCACATAATGAAAAGTTGATTTGATTATATACTGCAGATGTGCAGAATAGTTTGAAAGAAATTGTAGAAGAAACAATAAAGATTNTATGCAACTACGATTATCAATGACTGACACCTTTGTTATGTTTACTGTATTATAGAGATGAACTCTCCCTGAGCTCTGAACTTGCCACTTCTACTGGCATTCAGTCTCATGNCTGAGGTAATATTTGAAATATTTATGATTAAGAGGTTCCCTGAATATGTTGCATTTATTTAATAAAGGGCTCTGTTTGACAGGGATTAATGCTCATGTAAATATTTTATATTGAATGTTTTTGTAAATATTTTCTTGCTCATTCTACATGCTGTTTTATGCAATTTTTAATGGAACCATCAAAAATGTTTACAAATCTGCTTCTGCAATGGCAGGTTTTGATGTCTTAATTTTCCCATGAAGTATGGTTGGCCTTCATTAGAATTCAAGATTTTAAGACTCTTGGTTATAATCCCTCAGTAATTTACATGGAGCTTAAAGCTAATAAACAAGATCTTTACTATATGGTCTCTCTGAGAACACTGAGTTTTGTTTGTCTGGGTTTTTCTGGCTTTTTTTTTTTTTATATCTGGATATTTCCACTCTGTGGAAGGGATCTGCTCTGGTAGAACCACATAATGAAAAGTTGATTTGATTATATACTGCAGATGTGCAGAATAGTTTGAAAGAAATTGTAGAAGAAACAATAAAGATTTCATAGACTAGTAGAGCCTGTAGAGCCTGGAGCTGAAGTTTTACTTCTTACTTCCACGGAGGTGATTTGGTTTTGCAATAGCGATCACTGCAAGGTTGCAAAATAGAAATGAGATAGACTTTCACCTCTGGCTCAGGAGCTGAAGTGAGTCCATTACCTGAGGAGATGCAGATTCAATGTATATTGATCAGTTGCTTTTGGACAAGGCTTCACAAAAATAAACCAGGCAAACAAGCCACGCCCCACACCACCGGCCGCCAC
>VXBJ01000508.1:878445-929484 GCA_013400055.1 Nycticryphes semicollaris | reverse complement strand
ACACACACACCAAACTATGCAACTACGATTATCAATGACTGACACCTTTGTTATGTTTACTGTATTATAGAGATGAACTCTCCCTGAGCTCTGAACTTGCCACTTCTACTGGCATTCAGTCTCATGAAAGGAAAACAAAAACAAAAACAACAAATCGTGGTGTGGATTTCTCAGCTAAATAATGTTTTGTTTAACTAAGTATTAAATGTATCAGTTACACTAGGGCTTAGTCCTGAAAATTGTTAATAATTTTTGTGGAGTATTGAGTACCTTAGGTTATAATTACTTCATTAGTAGTTTGGAATATCTAGTGCTTTAGAAGATTAAAGGTGAGCTGGGCTATCTCCTTGTTGCAAGCATGAATCATGAAAGGTAGAAACAGGAAAAATACTTCACTTAACCTCCCGGTGTACCCAACCTTTCAAGCTGATAAATTACATTTTACCTAGATAACTTTCACTAATACTGGATCAGGACATTTTAGGTTAGTGTGTCTTGTTGTAGAACTACATGTGTAACAACCATGGTAGGGACAATGAAGACTATCTGATCCTGCTCAAGGATTGCAAAGATAGGGTGACCCAGAAATTCAAAGGCCACAAAGGACTAGCAAATCATCCAGCTTTACCTTGCCTCTAGTACCGTTTGTAAAAAAATTGATAGAATGGTATTTTAAAGAAGGATTATCATAACACACTTCAAGTTCTTGGGTAGATGAGTGTGACAGAGAATGTGGCAAACTGGAGAAGGGGCAAACTGATTTCTTGCTGACTTGATTTTAATTTTTTTTTTTTAATTCTGCCAAATAACATGGAAAAGTGTTGTTCCAGGGTAGCTGAAAAAGCTTATTTGACATCAAATGTTTGTTATTGTGTTACTTGTCTTTGAAAAAAATTATTAAAAGCACCAGTGGTTTTGAAATGAAAAATCAAAACACTTCAGTTAGAAGTCAAAATGAAGCATCCCCCTGAAAATTCATTTTCCTGTCAAAATGTTTTGCTGTATTGAAAAAAAAGTGAGTGATTTTGATTGCTCTAAGCTTGTGTTTTCTAAATATTTATTATTATTGTTATCATTTTCAATCATTAGTCAGCCCATCATTTCCTCCAACAAAATACTTCAGAATAGAGAATTGCCTTTGAGGATACTTTGAAATACATATCTGATCTCGAGATTATATTTGTCTTCACTCTTCATAGAGCTACCCAAATCTTTGTCACCAAAGCTGAAAGATCTCCACTCTCAAATTTATTTCAATGAATTTGTGCATATCTGTTAATCATGTCACATCTTGTCTTGTCTTTCTCCTAAGTTCAATACTCTAAGTGATGAAATTATTTAATTTCTTGACCAGTTCTGTGACCTTTGAGCTTTTTCCAGCACTCATTCTCTTTTCAGCTGTGGACATCAGAACAGGATCAAGTATTCCAGCTTTTGAAAATACCAGTATTTACAAAGAGATGTACTACCAACTTTGTCTTTCTTTTACTTTACATTTTCCTTGTCCATAAAAATCTTAGATTTTTAAAATGCACCATCATCCATGATTTTCAACCAATAGAGTTTTTATCTCTTTATCTCTTCTCGGGGATGAAACGTGAGCCAAAGCCAGGGTGTGCTGGGTCCCACACACGCTTCACCAATGTGAACAGGAAGGTGGAGAGAGTTTCAAGTGTGGGCACTGGTGTTGCCCGGGGGTAGATCTGCCCCATGGGAACAAAGTAGCTTCCCTACTCCTCTACTAAAGAAAAAGTAAGAACCAGGCAGTCCATAAGAAATTAGTAAGAAACTGGCATCTTGAATAGCTGCAGGCAATATTCTGATAAGCTTTTTCATATTGATGAGTACAAAGCCAAAGTTCCCCTTTGGGTCTATGCACAGAATAACATATTTCTGCAGAAGAGTAGGAGTTCTAAAGTATCTTCCCTGAATTCTCTGTTCAGCTTCATGAACTTCACATTTCAAGCTCATCATATCTTAGCATATTACGCTGGTCACACACCTAACTTGCTCAGAATTTTTCCAATTGTTTTCTTGCATGTGGCTTAACAGTGACTAGATAAAGCTGAACTTCCCTCAATAAGTCTTTAATTATAACCAGTGGGGTTTCTCTCTTTATGGCTGCTTCTGTTTTCTTAATAAGTGGCATTATTAAATTAGATTTTATTCCACTTTTTTCAGTTATAAATAAGTGTTTCTAAGAAACAGGTTAACTAGCAAATGAGGACTCTAACATTTGCTGTGATCTTGTATGAAAGCAACCTTTTTCACAACCAGAATTTTGAAAAGGATTCATGTAATAACTTGTTTTCTTCATTAATATGAACTTGAGCTAGTTCATTCCTTTTCTTACGAGGAAAGAAAATTACTTAAACAGCAGTTTTCTCACTGTTAATGTATGAATTACAGAAACCCCACGTAAAATTCCAGCCCTCACTGATGTGAGGCATTCAGTCTGTCAAAAAGGGAAATAATGTTCATCTTCCTTTCTCTGATGGCTAATGGGTGACTCACAAACACACAATAAAATGTCATGTTCAGAATGTCTATATGGCATGATGATTTCAATAGTTCATCTGACTTCTGCACTTTAAGGGAGTTTGGGTCATCTTATATGCCTGGAGATAAGACAGGGGACCATAATCTTCCTCCCTGACCGAATCAAAAGGCAATGAGCTTGTCACTGTGGGGTCATTTAAGAACATACTGAACCAACACTCACTGTGGTTGTCAGTGGTGGCTGATGCCAGATACAAGATCTTATCAGACAAGCAAGTTGTGCGGATGTACATGTGACAAAACCCTGTAAATTAGCTGGCTCTTCTCACCACTCCAAGAGAGGTTGTGGGGGGGGTTTTGTTTGTTGGATTTTTTGTTTGGTTTTTTGTTTGTTTGTTTATTTTTTAAAGAGAAAGGGTTCTATAACCATGGATCCCTTGACCACTGGTATTTCTCTTTGGCATTTCTCCCAGTTCAGCCAGAGTCCTGTAAAAGTGTGTCCCCTGTGAGTTTTATACTCTGCACCTAACCCCTTGAAACACACTGGATTGTCCCAAATAATGTTTTAGACAAAGGCAACTTAGCACGAAGGTAAAAGAAAGGAGGAACAGACAGACTGGAGTTTATCTTGTGCAAAGGTTCTGAGAACCAGGAACAATCAGGGGGTTGCCATAAGGAGACTGGTCTGCAGCTCCTTCCCCCTCTGCTTCCCCATGGCCAGCCAAGGATGGACCCACCTATCCTGGTGGGTCCCATCTTGGTCTTATGTGTCTGGTGTCCCTCCAGTCATGATGGCTTCTCTGGTTTTGAAACTAGAAAGCCAAGATAGATCTAACGGCCAGATTCTTGGTTCTGAATCTGGGGACTTTCTTTGAGCTAAATATTGTCTGCTCTCCCTCCTTTGCCAGTGACAGTTGATACAGCGGCAACATTGGTGTAAAGAAAATTATGTAGCAGATCCAGAGTATATGTACATATATATACATTATATGTGTGCTTGACCCTTCTCATGAGAATTAGACTTATACTTTTCATGCAAATTTTTCCTTTTTGTGACGTGCCTCATCCCAAAACACATTACTTGTTGACCAGACCCAGGGAACTATGACACGACAGTTTGCTAATTGCAGCCATGGTCTTGAGGCACTGATCACCACCCATTCCCGAGCAGATAAACAGAAGATGCAGCACTGAGCCTCTCCCCAAATCAGCCTCCTTGACCCTGCAATGAATAATTGATGCAAACTCCAATAATAATGCAATTTCACCAAATCCCTGAATGTTGCCAGCCTACAAGATGCTGTCTGCATTCTTTGAGGGGGTAGGTATAGCAAGAGGTTAATCACATCATATTTCATTGTCAGAAAATGTTTTAGAGATGCCCTTTCATAAGTAGAGTGTCAGTTAAAAGCAGATTACCAAACCATGAATTTTAAACAGTGTAACAGAAGAACAGTGTAAGGGTCAGGCTGTGGGGTTTTTCCCACTCCCCAAACCATGAAATTAAGAGCCTTATTCCAATTAGTTTAGAAAATGGCTGTCTCTGAGCAAAAGAAATTTAGAATACCCATGAAACTTGTCAAGTTGTTCTACATATTCTGCCTGCAGCCTCAGGACCATTTTTTAATCAAATATTTTTCCCCACAATACTGTGTAGTTTTGTGCTATAGTGCCATGAGTAGCATGTACGTGTCATGTCATAGGCTAAATGACATATGTGAGTACGAGTGTCTTGCATATTTAGTTAACGAAGGCTTTTACCCTTTTCTATACTGATTCCACATTAAATTATGCACAAAGATAATTTCGGGGGGGAGGGCAGAGGGCGCAAAGGGAAAGAAAATTTTTATTTTTTTAGTGGTGAATTGGAAATATGACATTATATGTAATTTATTTCTCTCTTTCAAATAAACTAAACATATTTCAGGATATAAAAACTTTACTGATAGCTCTTGTTAAGGGCTGAAAATAATTTTAACTCATCATTCCTCATCTGCCTTAAAATTACTTTTCTCTTGCATTAACGGTAGCCAAAAGGGTTTTACTGAAACTATGGGAGAGAAATAGTTCTCAGGCAAAATGTATGCACAATTTGACTAATAGAAAATGTTTAGCAGCAAAAACAAAGAATGTGGTCACAAAAGAACAACATAGGAATGTGCAATAAAATTTTAAGCTTTTATGATGGGTTTAAAGCTGGAGTAATGGGAAACTTACACTAATGTCTTTATTCAGGCTGGACCAATTATACCTATGTTACTTCTATAATAATAAAATATATGACCAAATGTTGTGCTTTTAGTTTTTTTCCTTTTTAACAAATCACAGAACCACTAAAGCAATAATCAATACTAGAGACAAATTTGCTAATGTAGCCTATCCTAATGCACAATGTTAGGCACGATCTTAAATATGTATAAAATCATACTAATATACAACTTGTATTCATCTTCTTCTTGAAGGATTGATTTAAATTAATTTCCCACAATTGTTATTCTTTATGAATTCATATTCAAGTACTTTTGAGTGCAGGCTGCAACCTTCATTATTTACTTGAAAAAAAGAACCATAGTGTTGAAGGAGCCACTTTGAAACGTGGAAACCTGAAGTTTCCTGGGTTTGCAGAAAAGTAAAGCTCCTGAAGTAGAAAATCTACTAAAAGGGGGAAAAAAAAAAACATTGTGAACTGGTAGAAATTGAATGCAAAAATCAATTAACTTCATTACTTTTTTTTAATGAGGTTTGTTTTGGACATTTTGGTTTTTTGTGTACTTACAGTATGGAATCATCCCAACCTGGAAACACTGGAAACAGAGAGTTAAAAGAAAATAGACTTAAGAGATACCTGTGAGTAGCTGATATCAAAACTAGAGTATAATTTTATTTATTTTAAACAAACAAGCAAAACTATCACATGAGGTGGTTCATTATTATTAGATTGGTGGTAATTTTATTATCATCCACATGCCCTTAATAAACATTCTTCCCTGCACATCTCAGTAGCCTTCTGCACGTACCAGGAAAGCTGACTGTGTTGAGATCATCTGTGTAGTTTTAAGAAGAACATTTTGCCCTCGGGCTCTTAACAGCACATTGATTATACAAAGCGGCTTTCCTCGGCAACCCTCTACATGTGCTTTGTTTCATGCTGTAATTAGGAAGCGATCGCCTTTTACCAACAGAGTAGAAAAAGAGGTATTACCTCTCCCTTATCCACCCCAAACTCCAAAGGAGACACGTAGCTCTCTGAGTGCTTGGAGTTAGGGAAGTTTGGATTCCTATGGGTTTGGGCTTCATGGTTCAACTCTCTGGGGTTTGAAAAGAGTTGAGCTCTGAGGGAAACCTTCTTATGTGGCAGTACTGGCGGAGGGGAAGCCTCCAATTTTCTAACCTGTCCTTTGGAACTGGCGTGACCATAATAACTTTGAGGATGCTCAGAGATATTTGGTTGTAACTAACTACCTGAACAAATTAACGTGGTCAAATTTGGTTGTAATTAGCCAAGAGATTATAAAGGGAAGGGGATAGAAAGAAGACCTAGGGATGTAATTGGTACTTACTATTTGTGTTTAGGGACCTGAGCTAAAAATAGAACATGTCAATTTGAATCTTTCCCTAATTATGTCAGCTTTGCACACCGCAATGTGGGTTTTGCTAACTCTCTATAGATGCAGCAAAAACCATCTATAGGCAAGAAAGGATCCTAAGCACATGTTCAAAGTTAAGTTTCTGCATAAAGTGATTTTCTGAATCAAGGATTTATGGTGGTGAGTGAGGAATCACTGAAAAATTGTGCATGAGTTGCTCTTTCGAATTTCTTTCTACTGTCTTTTACACTAACTTTGTTTTGATTGAGATTTCTTTCTTTGGTTTTCTCCAATTTTGAAGATCCAGGCTTACATTTTGAATAAAACAGTAGTTCTCTGAATAAACTCCATTAGCACAATAATTTTATATGTGAATATATGTATTTTAGAGAAAATACATTCTAATATGACTAATTTTTCATTCATGTTAAAGCTCTAAAACTGTCATCATAGAATCTAAAGATGAGGTGTATTTCACTCTTTAATGAACAATTTAAGGAGAAATGCATTAATATTATTCAGAAAGCAATCATAGGCGTGTTTTATAGCTCTTTTATACCGATATCAAATGAATTCCCTGACAAGTTAAACACGGTAGCCTTTAATCATAGGAAACTGCAAGGCACTTCAGCTGCATAAATTAGGGACAATTAACTAAAAAACAAAATGAGTTACACACATGCAGCTCATTATTTTTAATTTGAAAATTTATTTATGCTGGAATCAGTTTCTATCTGATACACCAGATGCCAGGTTAAAAAAAATAATGAAGGAATAAAATATTGTCTCTGAAGTCGGGGTAGTGTTCTGCAGACAAGCAGTACTGGAGCAAGTATATGTTTTGATACTAACATCAAAGATGAGCAATGCCACGTTTCCTTAAGTGATTTGTCCCCAGCATCTCTTGATGAATGCAGAAGCATGCAGTTGCAAGACAACATGGGATGATTTTGGTACATGTCATAAAATCCTTTTATCTTTCCCATCTCCTCTCATTTTGTGATCATCTGTTCTGACTGCTCCTCCATACCCTAGAGTACTTCTGTCTGGAAGCTCTCTGGAGTCCTCTTTCACTCAGGCCTGAAAACCTTAAAGATACTTTTGTTTTACCAAGTCTGAGCCTTGCTCTCTGAGCACTGGTGCAGGACAGATCAGAGGACAGCACATGTTGGCAGGTGGGAATCATGGAGCCACATCTGGAGTGTCCCTGGTGTACTCCTGGAGAGAATTGCTGAGTATGGCCACTGTCCCAGTTCATCTCCCCATCACTGCACTAATTGGTATCAGCCTGAAGACAATCTGGATCTTCTTCTGCAGTGATCCATGAAGTTTCCAATGTCTGAATGTCCTCTCTCTTTCTGCCATAGCTGTGAGCTGCCAGCAAGGGCAAATGTCCAGTGCCAGCCTTGGCCCAAAGTGGCCCTGCAGGGTGGTGATGACCCAGCCCTTGAGGCTCTCCATTGGCTGGACATCTTGCACCTCTTGTGGGACACCACACTGGGGTTTACAGAACTGAATTCTGAGGGGCAAACCTGTAAGGACACTTACCTAGTTAGATACTACCTTGTATTTAGCAAGAGGTTGAATTTGAAAACCACTCTGCCCTGAAAAGCAGAAAATATGAAAACAGCATTTTATTACTTGGTAGAGCTAGGTCTGCTTGCCTTAGAAACCAGCCTCTCAGCAGCAATGCCCAAGGTCTTATACTAAAGCACAAGCATGCAGGCTTCTGCAGTGGGACACAGCAAATAGCAATTGAAAGCAAATAGACAAAAGGCTTCATCAAAATTCTTCCTTTTCTCAAGCAGGCTTGTACTGTTTACAGAAGAAACACTGCGTAGGGGAACCTGCTTGAGGTGTCTCCATTAGCAGGCAAGCACAAAATATCTCCATGATACCCTGGGGTGCAGGTGCAATCTTATTCATTCAGTAGTTAACTGGTTCAGTCTAGATCTTCCTCAAAAATTATTTTGGAATGCAACTGGGGGACCATTTGTGGTTGTTCCAGAGAAAAAGGCTGAGGAAACAAGAGCAAGCAGACAGGTAAGATACTTAGGGGTGAGGGCCTTGGCTCAGTTCATCCTGCAAAGTCCACAAGCAGGATGGGAGGCGGCAGGCAGGAGCAAGGTGGCTGAGGGCTGGCGTTTTGCAAGCATCTTTGGAAAAATAGTCAGAGTGGATGAAACCTCCCACTGGTGCTCAGTGAGACCGTGATGACCTAATCAGTTATTTCTTGTTTTCATTCCTGTGATTTTATTTCTGTGGCTTGTAGAAGGGATGCATTGCATAAAAGACCTCCAAATCTGTTCAGTGAATATATTCCATCTCTGTAACACACATTGATCAGGGACTAGCATTTGCTCTAAAATATTTCTCTATTTGAACGTGGTGCCTGATAGGAAAATTGAGAGTGACTTAAAGCTGTTTAGATTGTTTTTTCTGCATGCGGTGGCTGGCGTTGAGATTGTTTCCACCTAAAAATAAATAAAAATTATATGTCTCCTTGCAACTCTCATTCAAATAATTTATTAAAGTAACCACACCCTTCCCTTTCAGTAGGGCTTCCCTAGGGATAGCAGTTTGCAAGAACAAGTAGTTTCCATGCCCTTAATGTTACTTATTTATTCCATTTTTATCAGCTCCTGTATATTTCTGTGTTTCGTTGTGTTAGTGTTTTCAGCATTTATATCACTGTAGAGAATTGTTCTGCTATTACAAGAGTTTTTTTGAGCTCTCAGAGGAAAAAAAAAGAAACATCATTCAGGATCAATATGAAAATTTGAGACTCAGTATCTTTGTTAAGAAAAAAAATCAGTGCATTGTATTTTAGTTTTCCCTTTTTTAACCTACTTTTTAAAAATTTTGTAAATTTCTTTTGAATAGAATCACATTATTTTCAGGCTGATGGTATTGAAACATGGAGGATTTGTCAAAACTGTCATAGTTTTATGAACAGTTTCAATTTTCACACACTGTTCTGTTAGCTAAAAATAGTTAATTGAAAAATTTTCAGCTGTCTGTAATTTTGATGCTTTTTTCATCAGCTCCAATATTCAATAGAGAAATCATAGCCCAGACAGGCTGTCCCTGCCCCCTGGTGAAGTGCAAGGTTACCGTCCCCAGGCTTTCAATCTAGGGACTTTCAAGTAAGCAGTAAATCAGTTTGCTCAGGATTTTTAATGTTTTAAAATATGCACTACAAATCCTCTGTTAGCTGAACTCTTTTCAGGGAACATTTCCTGGCTACGTATCTCAGCATGAATCCAGAGGATGCCCATAGGAATAAAATAAAAATTAAGGATACTAATTTTCCAGAACTATACTTCTATTCCATATCTTGAAAATCGAGGAATTCTCCAGTGGAACGATGAGTTGCAGGATGCAAATAACTGCAAACTGAAACTGAGCTGCCATGAATTATTCAGAACACCAGAAGCAGCAGCTGTTATTTGTATTTGTCTCTAATTTTGAAGGGTGGAGAATTGGAGGCCTTCATTGACAACAGAGGAGAAGAGGAGGAGACAGTGGGAATGAATTGCTGCCCCACGCCTCAGATGCTTCAACATCTGCAAGGCTGTGTTTAATTTGGTAATCTAGACTGTGGTCCCTTCTGTTAGCAACAAGGGCAACAAATTGGTTGTGTGAAAGTCTGCTTCTTCCAACAGGTAGAAAAAGAGTCAGCCCATTTCAAGTGACGGAACAAATTCCGTTTTAAAAACGATCAAAGCCAGACATAAAAAATATCTTTATATCCATGAAACAGCTGTAGGGAGAGAGATAGAATTTAGAGATGTACACAGAGTACAATCTGTATTATGAAAAACTACTCAATTTATTTATTTTTTTTTTTCTAAAGTGAAAATATTTTTAGATGGAGTGACTGGATTATTCCGCGTAATTTTTATACATATGCTGTTCATAGCGTGTCTGTATTCTGCAGATCTGCCATTTCTTCTTTCATTGCTGGTAACTCAGTAACTGAATTAAAATCGATATCAAAGTGGCATGTAAAAGAGGAGATGGGAGTTTCCATAATTTTATTTACCATTAAAAAGATAATGTTTTGCTGATAAAGTATGAATGTTCTTTGAGGAAGGAAACAAAATTAATGAAGGATGACTGCAGTTGCTCTAGAGTATACAGCAGGTGGAATGCAATATGTTGTAGGCCTAATCCTCCAATCCAGTATCGCGTTGCTACTACAGTACAGCACAAAGGAGCATGCAAAACTTTTTTATCACTATGGCAGGGATAACTGTACAATTGTTAGAAACTCTTGTGTATTTCCACTGGAGCATTATCTAAGCAATGATTCACCCTCTAATGCAGAGCAGAAAAAGTCTTTGGGTACAGAGAAATCAATATCAGCAAACAAAATGTTAAAGAGTTCAGCACTTACTCTGAAGCTTAAGCACTATTTACTCTCCTGGGATAAACCTCAAGGTCCTTTACTCAGGCAAACTCTCTTTGATACCAGTGGTGTTTGCTTGAATGAAGACAGAATTAAGAAGCTCAGGATCTGGGTCATGAGATTTAGCTCACCAACCTGTAAAGACATTTAGCAAGGATTACACAAGCACAGAACTCGCACAAAGACCCCATTTCACTAAAATCAATTTTAGATAGGAAAGGCCTATTGATAGGAAATTCAATTATTTTTTTTTTCTGGAGATCAAGAAAGAAAATGGAAAAAAATACCAAGTTAAGATAAATTAACTTACATAACTTCCAGACCATAAACTGATGTGCAGCTCTGCAAACAGTAATAGCAGAGGGATATAGCTTTATATGAGAAGGGAGCCATTTTTTAGGATGCCGGTTTTTTGCACAGTAATATTGGGCACCCAGACAGGATGTACATGTAGATGATAATAAAAGTATTGACATGGTTTTTTCTGAACTATTGCAGCATCAAGACCAAATCCAGCCAAGAAGAATCTCTAATGTGATTAACTTACGTTTATAAAAAGAGGTGAGAATTAGCAAAAATAAATTGTGTCTGGGTATTTATCCTATTTGGAAAGTGGAAATGAGCCCAGTTTGGAAGGTTGAGCTGAACCTGGTGCAGAAAGCTGTCTCCCATTCCCCTCGCAGTCCCCAGCATGGGCAGTTCACCATCAGGCTGATCATTAGCTAATCCAAGCCTCACAGCTAAACCACCAAGTCTATTAATCCGCTTTCCATTAGAAGGTGCCCAGCTGCTGCTGCTCAGCCCTCACACATTAACCCTCTATCTGTTTTGTGGTGCCACCCACACCACAAAAGCTTTTCAGTGCTGAGAGTTGCAGTCAAGGCTCTGAATGGCCTGAGATGTTTCTGAGGCATCTCAGTGTGGGGATTTCTACCAATTTATGGCCTCTCTGTAATGAATTTCAGCCATTCGGGAAAGAGACAAAAGACTCCAGCGAGTGCTCCTGCCAATGTGCTGCTTGAACTGCTCAGCTGCAGTACTCCAGTAAGTAGTTTTTAAAATAAATTGCTGAGGGCTAGATTATATTCTTCTGGGAAGTGGAAACACAAGGGTCCCTTTCCTAAAGGAGCACCTTGAAATGAGGGCAAACTGCTGCTTTTTCCCCTTTTCTCTCTCAAGTAAGTAAGATGCTGCCCTTCCCACCCCTCAGCTGACTAGCTAACGCTGCTGAGCACAGATTTATCTATTTCTGATACGTTCAAGCAAGTGGGGAAGAATGAGTACATACAAAGCTCCCCTTTACAACATTCTGCAGTGTCACACAAAAAACCCAAAAAACCTGCTGCAGTGGGGGCAATTGAGAGCCCTGCAAGGGTCCAAGTCTCAGCTTCAGGACAGAGCATCCCAAATAGTAGACTGGAAATCTCCTGCAGTGATAATGCCAGCAAGAGGAGAGCCATGTGCAGGAGCAGGAGTGGAAAAGCTGGGACTCTGTACGTCCTCTAAAAGACTTACTTTTCTCTCTCTTACTCCCTGTCCAGGACAGAATAGACGAGGATCAGATCAGAGTAGGAATCAGGAGGGCAATACAGGTAAAATCTAAGTTAACAGAAAAGCACAGGAGCCAGATGGCTGCATAAACACATGAGCCACCTCAAACAGATTTATAGTGACAGCACACAATAAAAAGGAAGAATAGTGAAATAAATTTTCTTATCATGTTATTCTAAGACACCAATTTAATGGCAAGCCTCTTTTTTTTTTCTTTTTTTAATATGAACTTAAAAGCATTTAGGAGCTGAGTTCTTGCTCACTGGGGTTTCCTTCATTACAAAAAGGGAAAGGAACCACCATGTTTTTTTCTAGTTTGGTGATCAGGGTTCTTTTAGGCAAAGATTTTAAGTAGCCTTTAACATACACATGCATCAGTTAGGAAAGCAGGAAGCAAAGGATAGAAGTAGCAAGAAAAATGAAGGACTAAGTTGTGGCAGTTTTTCCATGTGGAAAACATGGACAAGTTTATACTGGATCATTCTGTATATTCTGTAGCCTTTAGGCACATGAATAATCTGAATAAATTTACTCGTGCTCACGAGTTAGCCCAATCTTTATAGTTCCCAATAAAAAGCATGTTTAAAATGAGACGTTGCATCAGAATATGAAAAAAAAATTAGTTTAAAATGTTTTCAGTAGAGAACCTGGCTTTTAAGTCAGTTCCACTTTGCAGTGACAAGTTGGAGAATCCCTGCATACTTATATACATGATCTTGACTTATTTTTTTCCCCACTTTTTTCTTGGAAAACCTTTTTTGATCCGTGTTATATCATTATGTCCCAGCGCATCTCTAAGTAATTGCACACTTTATCATCCAGATCCCAAAGCTATAAAGAAAATAGAGAAGATCTTTACCTGTAGGATGAAGGAGGGATCAGGTGACTGAAGTGGAAGCAGAGTCAGTGAGCATAAATACAGGAGTTTGCCCTGTTGATATCTAGCACCAACCAAAGCAAGCAAAGGAAATGGAAATGAGCTGTGAAGCCAAATGATAAAATGCTTCTCTGCTTACTTTAAACAGCCTGTTTCCAGTTATCCTTACAGCCTCAGTTAGATTCATTGTTCAGTGTCCCTCAGTCAATATTCTATTTATCATTCAACAACCAGAGTGGTTACGATCCTTCATCCTTGATAAAAGAGTAGAAATTATTGATTTAATTGGGAGCAGGGAGGAGAATTTTGTTCGCTACCTTCCTGTTAACTCTGTTGCTTACTGTAAATTACTTGAGGAAAAGTCTGTTTGCTGTATTGCTTGTACCCATTTAGTTCTGTTTTCAACGCTGCTTGAAATTGCTTTCTCCCAGAAGACATAGAGCATCATCAAGGAATTCACGGATTAGATCTCCTTCAGCTGAAATCACTCTATGCAATTCTGATCATGGTTATTTTTCAGAACAGATTTGTGTATGTGTCTGGGTATTTTGAGAATTACATTGTTGATTACTAAAGCAATCAAGTCCAGACAGTGATTTTGTGATTCACTTCAGTGACGTGATATAAATACCATATATGAGCTTTTCAGTTTCATTTATAACCTTGAACACCCACTCAGCTGCCTTGCTGAGATTTGTTCCGTTGCCTCCAAATCTATGTTTATCGGCACTTTAAGCTGAAACAAAAAACCCCACGCACCAAGTAGGTATTTTTGGAGGGAGAGACTGATGGCTCTCTTTGTACAGAAATGTCTTACTTTCTCCTCGGTTGATTTTATAACTTACTGCCCACACTGAACCAGACTGTTCATCACTCTCATCCTGAGCAGCGCTTTCTCAACCCGACGGTAGCTATACTTTTCCTTCCCAATTTGTTTAGCCCAAGATTTAAGATGGACAGAGACTGCTGCTCATATAAATCCTGATTTCATTAGTGATGAAGTGTCTGGCAAAAAGTCTCTGCAGTAGATGTTCTGCTCTCCATCTCTCGTGCAGTCTAACTAGGTCTCCAAAGGTAAAAAGAGCATAGGATGTCCGGGGCCCATGGAAGGAAGATAATAAGACTTATGAAGAAAGTGGTCCCTGTGAGGCCTAATTACAGGCATTTCTAGAGCTAAGTTACTGCTTCAGAGGGTAGAAAAGGCATCTTTGCAGCAACTTACCCGAAACAAAGTGGATCGTTTCTATCTGGATTTGTCTTTCATTTCCCTCATAACAGTAGCAGAGTAAGACTTGCTAATTGGTACATAATGCAGTTTGTCATATATTTTTGTTATGCTGTCATTATTTTTACCATCAATATGAACCCATCTTAACACTGAGGCATAACTGTCTCCAATTAACTGATGAAAAATGACATCTGTGTAAATGTGCAGTGTAAAATTGTCCTCATCTATCTGAATACCGTATTTTTCCTTGGTAGCTTTCTTTCACAGACAAATTAAAATTGAGAGATGAAATGAATTTTTAAAAATAAATTTAACAGCAGAACTGTTGTTTTCACTAAGCAGAATGAGGGTTTTGTGCAACTTGTATTTCAGTAGGAGTGGGAGAGAGAGAAGCTACCTGTCTTATTATCTGAAAAATAATACAACTATATTGCAGAAAAAAGCTCCAACAAGATAAAAACATCTAAAAGTGAAATGAAACCTAGTCACTGTGTTTTCTCAAAATTTTTCTAAAACAGGAATATTTTTAAAAGTGGTATCTGACAATTTAAGATTATCTACATTTATAATTTACTGTAATAAAACTGGGTAAGAGTTTATTGTCAGCAGCTCTGATTGGTCTACCTTACTGTTTACATTAAGCCTGAATAGAGCTTGGATTTAGGGGTTGAATACTTTTAATGGATTTCAATCAAAGTACATATAAACTGTTAAGAGACAACATGGAACAGGAAGAGATGAAGAGGCTGTGAAAAGGAGATATGGAAATTCAAGTTACTCTCTCCAGCCGCACTTAGACGGGGCTTGATCCATATTACAAAAAAATAGTGGTGAGCATCAGGCTTTGAGCAGATCCCAATCAATCATAGACAAGAGGCATTGCAAGGTGCCATGGCAGGATCTGAGAGGATGCAGCGGCTCCCAGCAGTGGTACAACCCACCGTGCAAGGACTGTGAGAGCTTTAATGTTTGAGGTTTGAAAGTGGAGTCAGCCCATCTCCAGCTGCAGAACAAGGGGGGCTTTCAGGGTTGCAATAAGGGACTTGCATGGCACTTGTGATCCTCAGTGAGTGCACAAAACCAGATGCCAATACATTTGTCTCTGTCTACTTTCTCCCTGTCCAGACTCAAGACAAAGTTGAACCTAAACTATGCAAAAGACTTTTCTTCTACCTTGTTTTTTATGCACAAATAAAATGGCCTGAAGAGAAGCCACATTATTTGCAGCTAAAATGCCATCTGCCTATGTGTGAAAAAATTGCCTAGTCATATGGATTCAGGGTTAAAATGATAAATTTAATTATCAGAAAGTAAAAGAGCAATTCACGTTTGGAAACAGCAAATTTCAGCAGAACTCAATATTTAATTTTATGCCTCTTCCTGAAAGTTCAATAGACACTCTGGGTTTCTCCAAAATGTAACACATCATTTGGAGCAAAATTGTTGAGATGCTGCATTTATGAAGCATAACAAAATGTTGCTTATCACACGCCCCATTGTTGCTGCTAATACACATTGGAAAGTTTCCTGGAATTTAATCATTCATACTTTTGTGTCCTTTATCGGTGGCTGCCTACATTGCCATATAACTTAGTTTAGATTACCCAAACTCATTTTGTTAAATCAAATTCTGGGTTGGGGATTTTTTTTTTCTTTTTATTCCATTTAGAAGATGTGTGTTACACATGGTCCAATATTACGATTGGTCTGAATTGATTAGAATTCTTTTTCTAGTTATTCTATTTCATGAAAAATGTCACTTATATTTTTCCCATCATGGTTTCTTATAGAGAGACATAATGCTAGGATGACAAATAATTTCTCTATGAGAAGATAAAAAAAAACATCGCTTCTATACTTAACAGATGTTCTTTGTTCTGATTACTATCCACATCACTTTGAAGCTGAACGTTTCCTTCTATTTCTCTATGTGAAAATTTCTTTATAGTTTTAATGAATTTTCCAGCCATCACTTCTTTGGGTTCCTCAGACTTTATTCGCAGACATCCTGAATCAGTACCACCATGTCCTGATGAAGCACTCGCTCTTACATAAGGTAGCGCAGCTCTGTAACTCTTTTGTTCCCTAAATGTATGGTCAAGCCATTCAGCAATGCATATCTTTACCTTGCTGCATGCTGAGATATGTTCCAGTTTAAGGACATTTTTCTAACTAAAGAAGAAGTATTCTTTTGTTAAGCTGCAGTATTTTTAGGAACTTTCTCTCCAACTTAGTATTCCCTGAAGTCCTCTAAGATTTCTCTATCGCTTCAGTCCATGCCAACTTGGATGAAACATTGGTGCTTCTTCAAAGGCATTGATAAGCGTTGGTTTGTTTTTCTTAAAAAAAAGATCTGCCATATAGGTTGACCACTCTAGAGTGCCATCAGGGAGCAAGCTGGTAAATTAAAAACACTCTCTAATAAGGTGTTTCTTTCATAATTCATTGTTTGAATTTACTGTTGGGGGAAAATGATTGCAACGAAAATTGATGCAACTGAAGGCACAGGCAGAACTGTGGAGCCTCAACCTCATGACTATCTTTCCTTTGCCCCACCTAGAGCACCTGTACATCAGAAGCGTAGAAGAATGTGCATTAGAGGGATTTCTGTTTCTAATTTCCTGCCATACAAAATGTCTACAGATGACAACCCAGATTCCAAAAGATATTTTATTACTTGGATGCTTATTTTCACCAATTTTTAGATTCCTGGTATGGGGTTATGCAGACTTCTGTCTTATTGGACCTACAGCTACTTACTGGCAATAAATGTACTGTTTGATTTTTCAGGTACACATGACCTGTCCTGCTTCCTTGAGTCTCATCCACGACACCAGCTCATGCAATCACAGCCTGGGACAAGGCAGGTTTTGCTCTTGATTTTTTGGGTTTCTTTTTTAATTGCGTTGATGAATACTCTTGGATTTTACCAGATGATGTGAGAATGTTTGTCTAGAATTGTCAGATGTTTGAATTCAAGTCATAAAAAAGTTCAAATTGCAAGACATTCATTTCTAACTGAAAAAGCAACCTCTATTTTGCAGAAAGAGAGGAAGTAAGGGTGGGAAGGTCAGCAGAAGGTTCATTGTTGATCTTTGTTTTTATACAAGCTTTTCTGTGTTTTATCTTCTTGATGTCCTTTATATTTAATTTTCAAGCACTGTCCTCAAATTTCTGTAACACTGTTCATGGATAGTCTCCTTTGCCCATCTTCAAATAAAACTATTTAAAAACAGCAAGTATTTGACAATAAGCTATTGTCAGGGAAAAGAAAGGGGAAAAAAGAAAGCCCTCTGACTGTCTTTCTTTTTTGCTGGCACCACTCCTTGCCGATTCCAAAAGCTACACTACTTAAGCCTTCTGTAGCTGTCTTCCACATTTCTAGAGAATTTCAGCTCTCACGGGTTTTTCTCTCTTCCTTTTTTCACTTGGATATTCTCATATTTCTGCCTAGGTCTGGTATTTACTTTGCTAATCACTGAGTCATATATCCTTTGTTTGGTACTTCAGCTCTAAGTGATCAGCATAACCATGTAATTCCAACTGTTTCCTGTGGTCTTTTGTAAACATGCTGCAGGATTTTCTCCAGAAGATGGATTATGGACTTTATCTACAGGAAGAGTTCTAATTTATCTCCAAGTAATGGTGAGCCCACGATCTCCTGTTTAATTTAAGATCAATACTTCCACATCTAATGTTTAATACACCCTTAAAACCTTGTTTGGATTTGGTCTCTGAATGATATTTTTAATGTTTAATTTCTAGGTTTTTCTTCTAGGATGGTATAGATGGTATAGTTAATTGCTCTTCAGGAAAAATCATTATTTTCCCAGTTTTTGTTTTATTTTCATAAATTTAATAGTATAGAACCCCTTTAAACATGAAAACCTTCAGCTTTTGGCTTTGTGAAAAGTCATTGAAGTTCCCATGAACTAAACTACTGTCCAACTGAAGGCAGACAAGTTTCCTTTGAGTGGAGAATGCCCAAACAATGTGCATCTTTGCCACTTAAACTAGATGCATAACACAGTGGTAACTCAGATGTGGTATTTTTAATTAGCTTTGTAAAATATTGGTAAGGGTTTTCTAATATAATATCTAATATGGTCATTTGTTAGGCCATTTATTGAAATTAATGTGGCCAGTGGATATAATTAGGTATGTAGGGAATGAGAAGACAGCATACCTTTTGGCATGGCCACTCTGCCGATAAGCTTATATGCAGCTCAAGTATCTTCAAGATGGGAACCATCAGTCTGAGGCAGTTCCTAAACACAGCAATGGGGTTCTCAGCTTGTATGTCCAAACTTCGAGTTTTGGAATGTCAATGGAAAATGTCACAGGTAATTTAGCACTATCTCTTGTATCAATCTGATGCTGAGAACATATGCTGAGAATAAACATTGCTCTAGATACACACATGGAAGAGTTAAAACAGACCAGTATGTCAAAATTGATTTTGTCGTTAGAGGGCTTTAGTTGTTTCATAAAGAGGTGACTCAAGTTTCCTTCTCTAGGAAACTTGAGTATTTATACCAAGTGAAGTTGAAATTTGGTATAAACATCAACAAAATTGCCTGTTCCCCCCTTTCTGAAAGGACTATTGAGTCTTTGGGAGAGATTTAGCAATAAAGTAGCTCATATTAAACATGACTAAAAACTCTCTGCAGGTAAAAGCTGCATCTTTCAAAAATAAACTTTACACTGAATTTGAAGCAGAGACTTATTTCATTCGGGGTCAATCCTATATTTTGCTGGGTTTGCACAAGAATAAAATCATGCAAATAATACACTGCAGGGCCCTAAAGAAACTCCCTACCTAGCTCCTTTTTCTATCACCTTCCCCAGCTTTCCAATGCCTCTATAAACTTGCACCTCTATTTTGCACAGAATTGAATGGTTTCAGAAGTCTTTTACACTGTGACTGTATATATGGACAAAATTTCTCATCACAGTTGCAGCATCAATGATCAAAGTATAATTGGTTGTGATCTTATGCTCCCAGTAATTGTGTCTTCTCTAGCTTGAAGGTGGAAAAAACTTCTATTAGACTCTGAAGGACTTGGACTTCAACTCAGTACTTCCAACTGAAAAATATGAAAAAGTGGAGGAAGCAGAATATGCTCAGCATGAGCAATATTGCCTTTGAACAGGAATGCTTAATACTTTGAGTTTACATTAAGGCCTCAGTCTTTCTTGCCAGTGTATGGCACAATCATTAGCTTTAGATGTGGTGAAAGGATTTCACCTTCCCAGATGGCAGAACACGATTAGACAATTTCTGTCATCTTTTCTGCTACACCTTTTCTTTCCAAGAAGGATCCATGCAACAGAGGAGCTTGTTCTGTTCTCAGCCCTTCCCCAATCTCTGTCCCCTGCCTCAATTTTGCTGGGCAATGTGCATTCTCAGAAGTGTGCTCCTTTAGAGACACCTCTACAACTTCATTTCAACTTCACTCTGTGATTCTTTTTTTGTCTAAGACCCTATACTGCTCCAGAGAAGAATGAAACCTTGCTCTTCACTTCAAAGTGTTCTTTTTATTCCTGTTGTAGGTTTGACATTTTGCAGAGTTATTACTCTTTTTTTGCATTAATGAATGTGGAGGTACAACCAGGTCCTAAAACGCACAATGTTAGTCCAAGGAAATGCAAACAAATGAACATTAACATAATCTTTAAAATGTAATTTATCTCCAGCAAAGGAAAGGATATAAAGTATCCCCTAGCAATTTGTGCTTTAAGCCAACAGCCCACTGCTTACCTGCTGTGAGGAAACACCTATACCACTATACCAATATCCTCTACTTGCATATCAAAAGCATCTCATGTAATTAATTTACTGTTGCTTACCTAACATCACACATTTCCTGACTCAGATCTTTCGCAGTAGGACTGAGCTCCTGTCTCCTGTTGTAGGAATGTTCTGTATGAAGACCAGAACAAAACTTAACCAACTCATTAACTGCTTATTACAACTGCTGGTGTTTCGATCATTACAGAAATGCTGGGCGTCTCCAGTAATCATAAATGCAGGTGCCTTTGGTTCTAAGTAAAATGTTGTGAGCTCCTGCATTTGCAGGAGTGAGTCTGTGGATAATATCCTTCATTCCAGCTGTCTATCCATCTACATTCCGAAAGCTCTAGCAGACATTATATGTAAGCATCAACCTCTTTTATTTAAGGCGGGGGGGGAGGAGGGGAGGGGAGGCTGATGTGGGTCCTACTATCCAACACATTTTTGCTGCTTATTTAATTTTCTTTGAAATTCGAAACATATGTATACTATACTGTTCACTTTTTTGCTTTCAGTACTGCAAACTACATAGAGCAGTTTCAGTACAAGATCGATTTCGTTGTCTTTGTTGTGTCCACGAATGCTGTCATCTTCTCTGTCCCCTCCCAGTAATACAGACTAAGTTAACATTTCTCACTAAGCGTGGCCACCAATTCTTGTTGGGAAAGGTCACATGAATTCTCCTGTAGAAGTGAAAGAAATGTTTTCTTCGGTGCTAACAGAATTCAATTAACTTAGAATTGGAATAACTTACTGATGTCAAATGGTTGATTGAAGGAAGAACTTTGGGCTGTTTCTTGATGAGAAGTTCAACGTGAGCCAGCAATATGCACTCACAGCCTAGAAGGCCAACCGTATCCTGGGCTGCATCCCCAGCAGTGTGGCCAGCAGCGCAAGGGAGGGGATTCTGCCCCTCTACTCCACTCTCATGAGACCTCACCTGGAGTACGGCATCCAGCTATGGAGCCACCAACATAAGAAGGAAATGGACTTGTTGGAGCAAGTCCAGAGGAGGGCCAGGAAAACGAACAGAGCACAGGAGCAACTTTGCTCTGAGGACAGTCTGAGTGAGCTGGGGCTGTTCAGCCTGGAGAAGAGAAGCCTCCGGGGAGACATTATTGCAGCCTTCCAGTACCTAAAGACGGGCTACAGGAGAGAAGGGGAGGCACACTTTATCAGGGAGTGTGGTGATAGGATGAAGGGTAATAGTTTTAAACTGAAAGAGGGGATATTTAGATTAAGTATTAAGAAGAAGTTCTTTACTGTGAGGGTGATGAGGCACTGGCCCTGGTTGCCCAGGGAAGTTGTGGAAGCCCCATACCTGGAATTGTTCAAGGCCAGGCTGGATGGGGCTTTGAGCAACCTGCTCTAGTGGGAGGTGTCCTTGCCCATGGCAGGGGGACTGGAACTTGATGATATTTAAGGTCCCTTCTAACTCTAACCATTCTGTGATTCTATGAGTGGAAATTCTTTCGTGCAAGACAAAAGTAAATTACATATATGAAGATATTTCAGTATACCAAAGAATAAAAGAGTAGAAAATTAAAAGATAGGTCATCAGTCCTTTTGAAGCTGTTACCAAAATATTACATTTTATGTTACTTTTCTACCTCTATATTGAAATTAAAAGTAAGAAGAACTAAAATCTACGTTCATGTTTGCCCCTGTATATAGTTCTTAAGAAGAAAGCAGCTTGCATATAAAAGCAGAAGAGAAAAAGAACTAATACAAAGAAATCTGAATGTGATAGTGTTTACAATGCTGCAGTGCCAAAAAAAAAAAGCTTGTCCTATTCCTTGCAAAGCACACTGTCATTGTTTAGAAGAGAAAGGGTACAACGCAATTACTATGAAGCAGGTAGTCTCTCATTCAGGTTGTTTCTGGTCTCAACTGGTTAAAGAATTTGTGCAAAGCAATTAGAGATGTAAAAGCAGAACAAAATAAAATTTGAATTATAATAATTTTAATGAGATTTGAAAGGCATTTCTTAATTCACACGCCTATCAAAAACTCCAAAGAACATTTCAATAAAGAAAACATAATCAAGATGCTGTTTCCAACTTTTCCATTACCTGAAAGTATATCAATGCTTTCTTGTTTCACGGTTGGAGTTCAGTTACTTTGGCCCCACTCCGTTTCTAAAATGTTCAGATCAAGCTAAATGGCTTCACATTGTTCAACGTCTTTCCAATTTTCTACTGTAGAGGAACAGATAGAATATATGCCTTGCCAAGTGCGAGAAATGGTAGCATCAAGTGTTGAGTTTCAATCTCAAGTTTCAATCTGTTCACATCTTGTCATCTGATTTACAGTATCCTTGTGTCTCTTGAAATAGGTGGTTAAGCAGCCTCTATTATAAGGCTTTATGCTGGCAATAATGCTAACAGTCCAAAATAATATAATTCTCTGAAAAAGAAGCTTCAAGCTATCTCTGAAATCAGGCACAACAGAGACTCTGGTCCTGGCACTCAGCAAAGTCAGAAAGGAGCATGGAAATGTATGTATTAAATGAAGCTTTTAAGGCACTAGAACAAGAGCATGTCTTTGTGTATTTGGATTATTTATTATGCTATTAGGATAGTACCATAAAAGGAGAAAGTTTGGTTCCTCTTGTTCATATAAACACTATTACGATACAGAATATTTTGTGAAGCATAGCTCTGTGAGATATTATGCTTGGATTTACAGAGAATCTCTTGATTTATTTTTTTCTGTCAAACCATTTTCTAATAAGGAAGAATTGTTGTGAGCATTCTGGTGTATCACCTGCTGCCTTCATTAAATGGATAAACACCTGATTCTTTACCTAACCAATAACCTAAGTCACCAGCTTTCCTGTTTTGGTCCTTTCATAGACCAGGAATGAAGGATTTAAATAAACCCCTCCATCTCCTGCTGCCCCAGACACCCTTTCTGTCTTCTTCAGGTAAGTCTTGTGTGTCACAGCCAATGGCATCTGAGTCTACTGGTTTGCAGTGTATCCAGAACTTCAGTAATTTCCTGACTACACTGCAGTTCACTGGAGGATTTTTGTAGCTCTTCCCTTATCTTCACACATGTTGCCATTGGTCTTTTTTGGACTCCATTGGACTTTTTCCACACTGTCCTAGTTGAACCCCATGTGGACCCTAAAAAGCCTGAACAGTAGATCCAGAAGTGAACTAGAAGAGAAAATCTTCCTCATTAGACTGAAAATGGCTTCAAGGGATGCTTCTCAGAGCCATGTCATATCTTGGACTGCCTACTTCTGTTATGCTTTTTCTCTTCAAGGACCCTGCCAAATGTTCATTTCAACCTGATTCATTGACATTTTCAATGCTAATTTAAAAATCACTGAGGTTTAAGCACAAGTTTCTTAGCCTATGACAATTTTTACTATATATTAGAAAGAGAGAAACTACACTTTTTACCCTCGTGAAGAGGACGCTGTTTCAAGTTCAGGGATGCTAATTTTGCCTTTACTCATGCTTGCTTCTTCTCAGAAAAGTATGTGGGGATAAGTACATGTTTTGTTTTGTCTCACTGTTTTAATCAAGGTAATTGTCTTCTGTTTGCTTATCCTTTTGTAAGTCTTTAATGTAGGCACATTTGGCATGTGACTAAGGGTTTTGACCCCCTGGAGCATCTCTGACTCTGAGACCTACACTTGGAACTCACATTCATGTCAGATAGAATTGCTCACCCAGACTGAGGCGGGGTTCAGATAGAGACAGGTGTAGTTGATAAGAGGCAAAAAGAAAAACAAAGTTACCTGAAGGAATGAGCAAGGAAATTAATCAAAAGCAAAACTAGATTGCTGCTAAAGGAAGGTATTTTACAAATACTAAAAGCAAAACTATGGAATGAAAAATCTAGATCACAGTGATGCATAAAAAGGTGGGATCTAATTCAGACGAGATGAGACAAGATGGGAGTGAATTTTAATAAAGAAAAGCAGTTGCTATAGAAAGGACATTTAGCTGATCTCAAGAAACTATTTAAGGTTTTTAAACGAGTTCAATAGAAAGAAAAGTATCAAAGTCCTTGGAGTAGCGTGTAGACATTAATGAATAATGACAGTTATTGCAAAGACTGTGAGCCATCTTCTTTTATATAAGTTACCAGAAGTTTTAGTAATGGTTTTAACAGGGAGATGAATGTACTGGATCTTTTATCTTCAAGGAAAAAGGCAGACAGATTAGCAAGCTTGTTACTCTGTGTGAAATGGTAAGATCTTTCCTATAGGCATCTTGAATTACTGTTTTTCACACTTCATTAAATTGTCTTGCAAGTACTTGCATATTTTCTTTCAAGATTTTACAAAACATTGTGAATCCGGGTAACATAAGCAGACCTAAGAAATCTTGGGAAATCATAGATTGTAATAATTATCATTATCTTATGTTGCAGTAGCCCCTAACAATTCTCTTTTTATGTGGCAGGTACATAACCCACGTGTTATTTTGAGGCATGTTCACTTAGAATCTATGTGAATCAGCGATGCAGAGCTGAGATGGACCTTCAGCAGGAGAGGTGTAAAGGAACCATTTTTCAGTAACATAGGTAAGCACTGGCTTAATTCATCATCTCTGTCTCATAGGCCCATCTCAAACAATTCTTGCTATTAGAGAGCCAGTCTCCTACGTCTTCCCCACTCAGACAGAAAATTACTTAATGCTACATTTTAAAATACAAGGGGAAAAAAAGTAGATTTCGTTATGTTAACTCTTTAGCAGGTCTGTATATTGTGGTTGATCTCTGTATCTGTGTTTGTTTATGGGCCAGATAGTACAGCTGAAGCTTCTTTATTTAGGTTTTCTGCAGGTATGACTTTGTATATTTACTGAAATATGTCAGGTTACAGTACTAGTAACATCACTGTCTTATTACCTCAAAATGCTATATCTTCAGTTACAGATGGCTCTTATTTGACTATTTTTTTCATCATCACATTGTAACTCATTGCACCTTTTCCACTTGGCACCCAACAGGGCCAAGAAGTAATTGCGGTGTTGTGTGATCGGAGTGTAATTATTCACGTCCCTGGACACGGGAGACATTGTTATGCAAAGGTAAGTCCTTTCTCTTTTTGTCCACTTTTGATAAGAGTACATGCCATCAAGATTTCAAACCACAGCTTAGAGACACTCCAGAATCATCTGTTGCTTGTTAACTAGGTTGGATAAAAACTAAACTGCAGACCCTCTTTGTATGCAACCATACACGGGGCAGAAGACAATGTTTCTCTGTCCACTTCTGGTGATCAGTCAGGAACCAGTGCAAAGGAAATGTTCAGTCTTAGCTTGAAGTGAACATCCATATTGGACTAGGGCTGGGAAGGACCTGCAGACAGATACAGGTTGACCAGCACTACATGCCCTGTGGGAGGAAGAATACAGGACACACACAGGTTGGGCAGTAGACTCTCTCAGAAAAAAATCTCACTGGAAGAGCCCACAAGCCAGACGCACAAATCTGTACTTTTCTGAGTTAAAAAAACAGCAGTTCTGTGCTCTTCAGCCATCTTTCAATTGCCATACAACACGCATGAATACATACAACACGCATACAAATACAGATGGAAATTCATGGGTTTACACAACTTGTCCCCGTCTGGCCTTGAAGGAATTCACTGTCTCATCAGGCTAACAAGATATATTGGTCATAAGTTCAGGTCATTCCATGAGAAAGGCAAGAATATGTTTGTAGAAATTTGTACTGGTGCATATTCAGTATTCAGGTGATAAATTTGCATGGGCCTCCTCACATCACTGTTGTGGTCAAAGCTTGCACTTCATACTAGTTAATCTTTTATTGCACAATTAAAATTAAAAATGGTGGAATAATCATCTCTACTGCTTTTCATTAAACACATGCATCACTGACAATATACAATGTTGTTCTTTCCTTCATGAAAAAATATTATTTTTATTCATGGTAAATAAGATTTTCTCTATGTATTATGGCAATTAAACCATATTACAGTGAATAAGCCATCCTCTTCCAGGCATATCTCACTTCAGAGCAAAATCACTTTAAAAATACAAGTTCTGAAATATTCCTGGAAAGGGAAACTGTATACTTTTATTGCCAATTCAAATGGGTAAAAGTAGATCCCATCAATCTTTGATTTCCTTTAATAATTCATGAAATTTCGTGAATCAGCAGGTAATTGGTTCTTACAGACAAGCCTCTGAGCATTTTTTCTAGTATTCAAGAGTTCCATGGATTTATGCCTCTGCATATAACAGTTAGTGCCTTTAAACAGGGACATTAAAAAATTTCCACTTACATACAAATGACCTTTTAAAAAGCACCTATGATTGATTTGCAGTAGGTAAAATAACATCGCCTTACTTCCTGGTATTTAATTTACCTGACAGAACCGTCTCTCCCAGGTTTTCTCAGGGGATTTTGAGCAAGCTATTCTCAGGATTATTGTGTATCAAATTACCATCATTTCTAATGAAATAGTAAATTAGAGGTGCGGAGTGGATAACTGTTAATTTGTCTATTCCTAGCTGACTTGAAAATTTGTCAGTCATTCTCATACCTGCATTTTGGGCTGGGAGTGGGGAGTGGAGAGGTGAGTAGAAAGAAAATTAGATTTTTGTAAATGGTTGTAGTGATTTAGAATCCTAAATTCCATGGACAATTAGTGGATTTGGGTGCTTTCTGAAAAGTAAAAATAGGTGCATGAAGTATATTGCACTGGAAGTCTCAACAATTAAGCTCTTAATTCTGTTTTGAAAATGCTATCTAGTGGTTAAATCATTTGATAATTCCGCCTCCCACACCAAGTCCTTATTTTGGTCGGCTCACAGCTTGTACTGAAAACAGACTGGCTGCCTCTGGGGCAGGTATGGCCGGCAGAGCACTCCCCAGGGAGGACGGTGCCTCACTGCTCTCTACAGCCTTTCCATTCAGCCTTCAGCTGAGCGACAGGACCCCACTTCTTGATCATTTCTAATCCATTTTATGGATTAGACAATTCAGGGTGAGATTATTCATCCACCCTTTGGAGAGTGCATTATAGTGACAACCCCATGCCTGCCCCATGGAAAGGATAATCCATTCTGCTGGGCAAAAGCAGGAGCAGTGGCAGCGCTGAGGTCTGGTTTCCCATGAGTGCTCCTCCAGGCTGTTCTCCTCAGCAGGTCTTCTGCTCTCTCTTATGCACACAGCTCACCCTGCAGTGAACAGCACCTCACTTTTGCCTCTATTAATTTGATTATCTCCTCACTCCCTACTCTGACAGAATTTTGATGAATTTACTAGTTCAGTATATTTCTGTCAATTCTGATAAGGTAAAAATTTGGAGTAAGACCTTTTTGGAAGCTACAAGGAGAGCATATATAAACATTTACATTACAACTGTTTTTAAAAACTCTCATGTCTTGACAAAAATAAAGGTAAAAATTAGTTTTCTTCATTTGCATTACAAAGTTGAAAAGACTAATATGTATTATAAAATAACCATAGTTAAGAAACCAAAATGATTTAATTGAACAACTTCTTTTACATTTACCAGATACGTACTACTAAACCAGATTAAAAGACAGATTCCCTGGATTAGTTTTGGTGATCTACCTTATTCTTCCTCAATGAAGCAACAGTGACTGTAGCAATTATAGACAATAACAACAACACTGAAAAAAAACAGGGGAAAGAAAAAACCCAGTATAGTCTTAAGACCAAGAATTATAAAATACCCTGGAGAAAACTTGGAATACATGTAATTAAAATGACCTTTTCCCCTTGAAAAATTATTTTTCAGTGAAGCACAACCCATTGAGATAGTTCTATTATAGCAGAGTCTTCATGATAAAACCTTACAGGTTCATTGATTTAATCAAAAAGACCATATTAATGAAAATGCTAATTCTTCATTTGGGTAAAGCAAGGCACAGAGACCTCGAGTAAAATTCCCAAGCTGGCATGCACCATGACCCCTGAATTCTGCATCGGACCTCACTCCCACAGCCAAGATCTATATGCCACAATAGTATATGTCCTGTTTCTTTTTCATGCACTTTTGAAGCAGAGATGTAGCTGGTCTAACAAACCCGAGGATGGAGGTGCACTTCATGAGAACTAATCTTTGCACAAAGGCTGGGGTAGGAAAAAGTACCTGTATTTCATATCTAATATTCTTCGCAGCCTTGCCTCTAGAATTTATGTATTCACAACAGTGTCAAATACTATTACTAATGAAACCCGAGGCACGCTGTTAGAAAGGTACATATCACAGGGGGCATGGCAGCGTAACTGAGGATACATTTTCAGTTTGGCGTATCACAGAACTGAAATTCTCCTCTTCGAGGAGAACAACTTGCAGTCACAAAATATATTACCAGAAAATGAACCGAAGGCACAAATCGAAGCACCTGTACTAGTAACTACATGTATAGTATCTTCAATTAGACAACTTTCCTCTTGAATATTTGACCCCAGCTCTAGTTGCTAATCAACATCAATCTCAAGAACAGTGTTTAGGGCACACGCCTGCTTTTCTTGATGAGACACCAGCAACAGATGTATTCATTTGCAAATGAGCTATTAGATTATACTTTCCTGTCTGTAGATGCATTTACTTCAGACGAACTTAAAAGTATGTATAAACGTGCACTACCGAGTAGGCCTATGCAGCATGAATTAATATGGTTACAGCTCATAGTGGGAGAGATGATATGTGGTTGTGGGATTGTGGAGGGGAAGTCACTTCTGGGAAAATGGATTGATTTGAATACAGATTCACTCATGGGACAGACACTTCCACCTGTACCAATCAGTAAATCCATAAAAAAACATATTAATGATTAATTCATAACCACTTTAGATTTATAACAGACCCAAACCAGTCACCATCTTAACAATTTCCATCGCTGCCTCCACACCTGAACTGAGAACCTGTATATAGTTGCAAGCTCCTTCTGAAAAATTCAATATGAAATGAGATACTAACACAAACATTTCTGGATCCAGATGCATATAGATTTTCCTTCAGCAGAACTAAGCCGTCTTTGATCTTAGAAGGCTGTTTTCAGGATGCTGGTAGGGAATTTGGTTTTTATAGGACTACAATATTTTACTCAGATTCGTGTGCTGCTTCAAGTATCCAATTCTGCAAGCACAGAAGCATATGACTTTGAAATCAGTGGATGTACTCACAAGTAAAATTGCTCTCTGATTATACAGCTAGTAGAATCAGATTCCTAATTAATGAATGTGGTCTTGGTGCTTAGTAAATTAAGATAGAACAGAAGATTGCTGTTGATACTATTATGTCAGGGAGTTTTGCAATTAGTGTTCAGATTTTCATTTTAGTACTTCATTCAGCTCCTCCTTCCCATGCTAACAATTAAGTTCCCAAGCCACAAAACATCCATTAGGTTGTGTATGTTGTCTGCAGCATTGATATACAGTCCCATCAGCTACTGTATAAGCTCTTATTTCACCTTCGTTTACTAATATAGTCTTCACTACTGAATACTGATGCAGACAAAATAGAAAAACAGTCCTCATCAACGTTTCACACATAGCGTAAACAAAACTGATGAAAACTGACTCATCAATGCCCACTTAAAAGATTAGTGTTCTACAACCATTTTTAATTACCTCTTAACCTTATCTTTGAATTCCTTCCCAACCTGACTGTATCCAATGTCTTTCATCCTGTAATACAAACTCTTCCTTTTCTGCTGAGCAATCAGATACCTACTTCATCAATAACGAACTTGTCAGTGAAAGTGAGATGACAAATCTGTGCACTGCTCTATACAAGAGAAGTCAAAGAGCTTCTCATGGCACAGAGCTGCTACACAGCCCTTATTAACTATTTAGGCTTCTTGTATCCCCACATCCTTTATTCTGTTGCCAACAGGACCTTATTGTGGTGCCATCACTAATCATAACGTGGTTATAAGCCCTGAGGATATTTGCCAAATTCTATTACCTTATAGGTTCAGGACTCCCCACACTTGTCCCACATGCATCTTCTCTTACTTCTTTCTTCCACAGCTTCCGCACTGCCCCAGGCATGAATCTCCCTTTATCTCTTCGTAACTAACTAGTTGAGATCCAGGACTGATTTCTTGCCAAAACCAGTGAGGAAATGCAGAGGGAAAATATTCTGCATTTGGTGGCCAGACATTCCCCTCTCTTTGTGACCAACATGAAATTTGTACCCTGGTTTCCATGCTCTTTAGATGAATGTGCTGATAGTAGACTGTCCTGTGCTGGGTTTCCTCTTCTTTTTGCTTCACAAGGAAGCTTAGAAGGGACTTGGTTTTATTCTAAGATGAAAGAAGACTATTTTCTTCCTCTACAAAAGGAAGTGTTTTTCATTGCAGAGCTGAACATAGACATGATATGAAGAAGGATGTCAGTGGGATGAGAACCACATCTTTCCATCGTGGCTGGGGATATGAAGCACAGAGCCATGCTAATGGGAGGGGGAAGACCCGCACTTCTCACATCTTGCCCATTCAGTTCCAGTTGTCCACTGCCAAACATCACAAGATTATTACAATGTCAAGGTAAAAATTCATAGTAGAAAGCACAAAACTGTCCAACCCTATTAACACACCTTTCAAAGTGTAAAGGATTTCACCAAGTGAGAAGAAGCTAATGTGATAGAAATAGTAAATTATAGGCCTACAATATCATGCTTGCATTTAACTGAAGTATAGCAGAATAGCAAAAATACCATTTTAAATATACTTAGCAATGCAGAGCATAGATACTATTAATAGCATTAAAGGAATACAAATGTATTTACCCAAATGCCACAAATCTTACTAGGCATGTATAGAATATGCTGGTTTTGCACAAGGATTGAAATTAATAGGCATGACCTTTTTCTGACTTGCCTTTCATCCTCATAAACTCACCATGTATGCAAAACAGGCTCAGTGGGATTTGTTTGTGATTTTTTTTACATCAAACAAAACAAAACTTACGATCTTTTTTTTATTCCTAGTAGTCTCTTAAATAACAAATATTGTAACAAGCTCTATCCTCTCTGAGTCGTGGCAGTATAAGAAGGTTAGCATCCAGAATTATTTACAAGTAAGCATCCATCCTTGGATGAACTTTTTCAGCCGTCAGTCTGGACTTTATTCATAGACAATAGCAATGTTTAGAGCCCAAATAGGGAAAGCTTAGTCAGAATGAGTAGATGGTATTAATTACACTGCATTCAGAATGCACACAGCAAGGGCTCCCTGTTAAGTGGATGATTTTCAGCTTCCTGTATCCCCTGGTCAAACATACGCACAGGTATGATGATGAGAAATCCTGCATCCTGCCAGGCACTCATTTAACTCAAGATTTTCTATTCAATAGAGGCCAAGGATAATATTTCACAGAGAGATACAACAGCTCCACGAAAGAAAATTATCTGTTCCTTTGGAGAATACTTTCCCACCCCCTGGCAACCAGCTACTAACTGGTGTTCTTAATCTCAGTGATTTGCATCTTTTGTATTCTTTTCATATTTGAAATTCAGGTTACCCATTGTATACCTAGTCCCGTCAGGAACAGTGTTAATCTCTGCCTGCATGTTTTGAGTATCGCAGTTTGAGCAGTAAGGATTGTGGAGCATATATTCCATTTCACGTGTTTTTAAGGTAAACCTTTCCCTAACTCTAATCACTGCTTGTCTTATAGTTTATAAAGGGGCAAATAGACGGAGCTTTCCAGAATTTCTGAATATCTTGCACAGCTCACCAAGTGCCCAGGAAGTTTCCTAAGCATTGGTGTCTTTATAAAAGAAATAACCAATGCTGCTTCTTCCACCTTTGTCAGCAGAAATACTTCTGAAACCATGTTTTTCTGGTTTTCTTTTTCTCGGCACTGATTTTCCATCAAGCGACTATAGGGACCAGAATAAAACTGATTTCCTCCATATAAAGTATATTATAATAAAAGCTGCAGATTTTTTCAGAGCTTAGGACGTGGTAGGCTGAGTAAAGCCATCATGAAAATACTTCCAACAGGACACCAGCAGTTTGGAGCTGTGTGATGCTGCTCTGTTCTGCATGTCTCACCCTCAGTAGTGCTCAGACTGAGACTGTGTATAGAAGAAGGTGTGAATGAAAGTGGCATCACTGTACCCCTGAGGGAGTCACTGAGAGAGAACTCAGTTTTAAAAGCCACCAGAAGATCCTTGCTTCAGGGTTAACTTAATTTTTGGATGAAGAAGTTGTGACCTTTTCAAATATTCTAAATTACAGTTTGGGTCTCACAGATCTCTGCTATTTGCAGTGGCACAAACCACTATCTAAGGATTCTGTTGTACCAGAGCATTAATAGATTTCAGAGGTGTAACTTGGAGGCCTGTGAAATACTTCAGAGGAACAAATTTCCTCAAAAACCTCTTGTAGACAACCAAACCTTATACACTTAAGAATGTCCAAGTCATGCAGCTTCATTAGAGGATAGCTTTCCTTTTCAAAGTATAGCTTTGTCAGACTAGCTAAAACATGCACCAAATAACATAATGGGGGCAAAGGGGAAATAAATTGTACCACTAAGCAGATTTAACTTAATATTGGAGATCTGAATACAGAAATAGTTGTCAAAATCCTCCACTGACTTCAGCAGCAAACGAATCAGAACTTTGACAAGGCACCAGTGGCCAGAGGATCATTGTCATGACTTGTTATCCATAATGAGTTTATGAAAGGCTAAAAGAAAAGTTAAAATGTTTGCCAGACCAAATGTGATCTTTTTAACTTGGTAAAAAATTCCCAAATGGACTCTTATTAATTGCCTGATTTGCAAGTCAGTGTGTTGTACCATTTTTTGTATCAATTACTGTGAGCAGTAGCCTCTAATTGCCTAACTACCTTATTTTGAATATTCCTTACAACTGCTTTGTCTTGTAAGACTTCTGTTAGGAGGCAGAGAGGCCATGAAAATAGGTTAATAAGAGGTCGCATGAACCTTTCAGCACTTCATGAAGCCTGGATAAAACTTTTGGCCCAGGGAGAGCTTACTGTTGAAATGGTGATGCTAAATTGCAATAAAAGACAGCAAAAATAAAAGATTTCTGAGGTTTTTAAAGCAGATCCATAGGTACCGATGAGTTATATGGGTGTCAGCTCTATATGCTGAGATTTTTATTTCTCTCTGGTTTACTTATTTTCTAAACCTGTGGCATTACTACAAAATTGCATCTTGTGTTAGAATAACATTATGAAGAGTGCCAAAAATAATTTCGCTAAAGTTAGGAAATGCCAGCTTAAAAATGCCAATGCAGTCTCAGTTTGGTCTTTCTCCCTCTTGCAGAAAAATACCATGACTAATTATATGACCGTGTGCTACTTTTTTCTCAAGGTGTTTGCCTTTTCATTATCTGGATTGAAATGATGTTCGACCCTGGGTAGTTTACAGGCTTTGCAGCAAAGAATTCTGTGTTCCATACAAACTGTTCTCAAGTGTAACTTGAAGCAAGGAGGTGGTGGTAGAAGGGAAAAAAACCCAAACAAACGTTTCAGGTTTTGTCCAGTTCATCTGGACTGGTGTGTCTGGACGTGCCTGTGCTCCTGCTACAGATTCGCTGCGCGTAGGTAGCTCATCGCTAATTGTGTTCCTCAACCTCTCAAATCCTAACCTGATTTTCTGGGCCCTAACTTGAAGTGGTGCTGCTGTTTCACTCCTAATACAGCAATCAAAGTGATCACTGAAGTAAGGACAATACCATGCCTCATGGGCACAGGCAAGACTATTTGTTTGCAACTTAACATCGTCCTGTTGGGTTATGCTATACAGATGCTGTTCAGCAAACAGCTTGTATGAGTACTACATATGCTGAAATTCAGCACCAGAGCATTAAAACTATTATTATTCCTCTTTTCAAGCTCTTCTTGGGGAGGGAGGAAGTGTCGGTTGGTTTGTGTGTTTCTAAAAAGAAGGTAAATATTGATGGTTTGCAGTTTCTGTTTTCCCAATTCTACCTTTCTTTTGGAAAGAGCTAGATTTTCACTTGCAAAAGAGCTGCAGGGTGTTAAGAATTCAGTGTCTCTCAGTTGTTCACTACAGTCTTCCCTGATGAAAAGCAGCACCAGCTGGCTAAGCATCCCTGAATTGTTGCAATATAAAGGAATATGGATTTGATCAAACTCCCTGCTGCAAATGTCTGGCTTAACCTCTCGGTGAAAACCTTTTTCACCTGAAAGTTTTAACCCATGTAGGACGTTTGCCAACTGAGCTCATACAAAACCGTGCTCTGAGGATGGGTAACACATGCTACTTGACCTGCAGCTGAGAGCGGTTACGTGCCAAACAGCTGGTCCCCAAGCTGTAAGTTAGTCTCGATCTCTATAGATTTGTTCTTGGGACAAATCAAGGATCAAGAAGAGATCTTTCTTCAGTCTATCCTGAAAGAAGAACCTAATCTTTAATTCCAAACTTGCATGTGCAATTTCCAGGTACACAAATTGCATGTGTGTTTTTCCTATTCAGCTACTTTTTGAAAGTGGAACTCTGGTACTATCTACGCATAATCCACTGCACTTAATGAAAAGAGTTAGCCAGTTTCTTTAAATTGCTCCTGGAAAAGCACTGCCACAGTGAATGACAATCACAGAAAACATCAAATTCTGATCACTCAGAATGTTCTGATTTCTACTTGATTTGTTTTCTTTTGAAGAGAGGATTTAGAATAAGTGCTTGTATGAGTGAGAGAAAATTCTGATCATAGACTTATTCAGCAGAAATGGAGAACAAAGACATCCAGAGCAATTTTTTACAAAAAGATCATGCCTAAGAATTCAGTGGGTTTCTAGTTCCTTTCCTGTTACCAATAAAAGCCTCATAATGCAGTTGACGACCTTCGTGAACTGATCTAATTACAGTCCTTCAGTCATGCTTTCCTCACTATTTATATGGTGTAAGGCACCCAGAAACAGAACAAAAACCAGAAAACATTTAAGTGAGTGTAGGTACCTGTACATATGCTGATCATCACGTGACGTCTGATAAGTATCTGCTATTTCAATAAAGAGTAAATCAAGTATTGGATTTTAGTTAATGGGGCTAGGCTGCTTCTCAGTTATTTCACAAAAAATGAATACAGCAGCTGCAAGGTAGCTCTCATTCTGGAAATTGCATAGTGGAATGGACTTATTTTCACATGATGCAGCTCACAGATTGAGGCATAGAAAGAAAGTTTCTACAATACCATACCTCTTTCTTTCTTTTTCTTTTCTCTTCTTGGCTGTAAGCAGTGCCAGCTACCTTCTCCATATTTAAATATTACTTCTGAATTGTATGTCTAAGTGTTTATGAAGTTGGGAAAATTTAAACAAGTTTTGCAGTACGTTATCAGAACACTTCTCCAGCATTGCCTAGAGGAGATATTAAAAACAAAAAGTCAAACTCATTTCCAGTTTACTTCTAAAGTAGATGAAGTTTTCACATGTGTGAGTTTTATTGGTCTGTAGTTGTAATACAGTGGAGAGTTTTCTAGGAATTAGTTCTATTTTGTTTTTTGTATTGCTTACCTTTTTTTTATATACATAGGGGAAAATCTGCTTAATCTTACATCCATGAAGAGATAATTTCTTCCAACACTTACATCTGTAGCAAGAGAATCAGCAGATGCATCGTAATTATAACTAGGTTTGCACAACACTGGGCTTCTTTTACTGTTACTCATTTAATATTCTGTTTACATAATTATTATTCATTTTACCAGGTTTCCTTTTATCATTTTCTAAAGGTTTTATTTCTCCTTCTGTTACAATATATGTACAACATACTGTTTAATAATTGTTTTGGATAATTTGCACTGGTTGTGAAATAGCTCGTGTCAGGAATTCTAGGCAGTTTGTTATATGAGTTCATATCAGTCTAATGCAATGAGATGGGAAAGAAAAGGAGAATGCTACAGCATGAACTGGCGTTATTCTTACATGAAATTTACTGTGTTGCTGCTGGAAATTCCAGCACTGGTTTGGTTTTACATTAAATCTGAACTTTCCTTTCTAACATTTCAATAAACTATTTCCAAGCATTATGGTTTGTGCAGGAAATAGTCAAATTAGGTTAGCTTGTCTTCCAGGTCTTAATCTTATTTTTCCAATACTACACAGTTTTTTGGGATCGTAGGCAATTGTTGAAAATGAAGGTAGAGAAGTGACATTTTTGATAATTTGCAGCAATTCAGATAATCTGAACACCCAAATTTTAAAAGCAGAATAGGAAATAATATCTAGGTAGGTTAGATCATAAAGCAACTATGAGATTTGCTCCATTACATTTATCGAGGAAGTCAAGTGAGAAGAGCAGTAGCACTTTAGCTGAGTTAGGCGGTAAAACACATTGGAGGTAAATATATTTACCATCAGCTGCATATGATGACAGAGATAGGTGATAAAAGCCATGATTGACTCATACGTTTCTTTAGCAAATAAGCTTCCTAGTAGTTCCTGAGATGGATTTCTCTGCTCTGTAGTTTGCTTCATTCTGGTCCATAGTAAGGATGTAGTTTGCTTCATCCTTGCCTTTCAGCAAGGCTGATAACACTGGGATTTATCCCTGCATCCAGCTGAGTTTCCCCCTCACCTTTCATCCTTAATGGTTTCCATCCCTCTTTTGGAAGGATTTCTAAATGTTAAGGTGTTCCTTCCCACACCCCATCTACTTAGTAAATATGTCTAATAAAATGTCACGTTGGCCCACTCTGCCGTTCTGTGGCCCCGGTACAGTACGGGCTCTACCAGCTTGCATAGCTTGAGATGTGAGTATCCCCATCGAGTTTAATGGAACCACTCAAATGCTTGAATTTATCTACATAAGTGCTATGTTGGCTTTGCTCCAGGAAAAACTATTAATGTACTAGAAAACAGAGGGGAAAAAAAAACCAAAAAAAAAAACGTTGTTGCTGTTTTCTGGAAATCCTGTTGTTTTGTGAAGTGGAGGCCTTCTAGTTTAAGGAGGGTCATCTTATATTTCATGCTGTTTCTCTAGGTCAGTAAGTTGCATTTGGATCTCCCTGATGACAAGGCAGCAGCACTGAATGTGCCTCTTCAGTGCTACAAGAACCATCATACAAGGACGGGAATGTTTATTCACCATGACCTGGTACGTATCCATGCCTTTGGCATTTCTGTTTTGATGTAATGAAGTTGTGTTAATGGATTTCTATTAAACAGATGGCTAAAATCCTTACTGATAGTTTGTAAAGAAGGGAAAAAGAGTTGAAACCTTTTAATGCAACCGCTTGTTGGCTTTTGAAGTTAAAAGTCAGTCAAGTCCCTGGAGGTGAAAATGAAATTCACATTTCCCCTATAGACCATTCATAGAAATCCAAAGTGAGTTTAAAATCCTCTGATTACTAATGATTCTGTAATACATTTGCACATCCAGTACTGCAATATTGTGTGGAGAAAGTAAACTCAAGGGGGATGATATTAAGGGATGTGCCCAATGAGCACAAGCCAGGAGTGGGATGGAACTGAGAGGATATTCCACTGTTCCTTCCTTCTGGAGCCCTGACAAGCTGACCAGACCCACTTCCAGTTAAGATATTGCCCACAAAAAAGTGGCAGGTTGTTGTTTTGGTGTTTGGTTTGGTTTTTGTTTTTTTTTTTTTTTCCAGGGGCTTTTAAGTTACCTAGGGACAATAAAAGAAGCGTCATAGCTTCAAAGAGCAGTTGCTTCAAGGGAAGCTTGCCAGGGACTTCAGTAGTACAGTGCACTTAAGTCTAGCTCAGAGGGTCTTCCCGTGGCAGCTGGAGGGCAGTTCATGTTCCCACTTCCCAAAGTGACTGCAGTCAAAAGCCAAACAGAACTTTCAATTTGCACTTGACGCGTTGCAAACTGTTTTGGAGACAGTGGTGTTAATCACAGAGTAAACTCTGCAAACAGGAGACCACTACCCTATGTCTCCTCAGGAAAAAAAATTAGAGAAATTTTTAATTAATTGCCAACAACATATTGTCATATTCTACAAAATTACAGTTCTAGAATATTGTTCTCAGTGGGACCTGCCATTTCAAAATTAAAAGCTACACCATTTACTAAAAAGCTGTCATCATGGTTGTTTAGTTGCCTAATTGCTGCTTCTTTAATATGTACTCATACTGTTACAAGCCACTTTTACCAAACTAAATTAGAAAGTATATATTACAAAGAGCTGGTGATTTTAAGAGCATCATTCTAATTACTCTCTCTCATTTTTCCAGTAGCAAACACTGTAATTGTTATGGGCTTAGGTTTCCTGCAGAGTAGCCTAGAGGCAAACCTTGTGCACTTATATTTGAGCATAACCTTCCCTCTGCCCGGTCTCATTATTATGCAAAAAGGTGCTGAGAATAACAAAACTTGCATTTTGTTTCCCTGAAACATCATCTATCAGGCTGTGTCCTTGGAGACCCAGGAATAATTGCAAACCCACTAACAAATAAGAGGAAGGGTTGTGTCTCATTCTGTCTTTATCAACTTAATATTGAAAGCTTTGAGGGTGCAAAATGTTTAAGTACCTATACATATTGAGGGAGTAAAGTTTATTGGCTAACTGCCACAGAGGTAACTGAATTTAATTTTATTTTCATTCTTGAAACTCATATCAGGCATATCTGGACCTTTGGGTAACTGCAATTCCTTGTTATGAAATAAATACAAATAAATAAATGAATAATGTAAAACTGACATAAAGACAGCACTTTAGTTCCGGCTCAGGCCACAGAACAAGATGATGGTCTAATTTAAATGCTACCTAATGTTTAGCTGTGTAATTGTCACGACTGTAACTTTTTCGTAGTTGTGCACCAGGGTTGCATCCTTTTACGGCTGAGCACTTGTGTCAGTCATAAGACCCCTGCAGTAGGTACTGTGCCCTTATTTATTTGTGCTGTGCTCTGTGGATCTATAATCTGGAGCAGCAGATCCTCAGCATGACTTCTTTTTTCTTTTATTGAAATCATCCTTCATTTTGTTTTCCTCACCCTGTTTCTCCAGGAACACCTCCTCTTTCCAGAGAGTAGTATTATACATAGGAGAGAAATTCATTGTCTAGGAAAGAGCTTCTGGATCACACTTCTGTGAGACAGATAATCGCAGTTATGGCAGAGAGCAGTCTTTTTTTAATGCGTATTTATGTTGTCTGTTTTAGGATTCTAAGACTATCCTTCAATTTGTAGGAAGAAGGTTTTGCTTGGTGGCAATATAGTTTAATGTAATTTATTACACGTGTAAGAATTTTCCATCTACTAATTTCATTTTATCATCTAATTTCATAAAGACCTTCACTTTCACATTCAGTCATCTTCAGACATTGTGAATAACATACAATTAAGAGACACAGTTCACAACCATTTCCAGTATAGCTCAAAGACAGGCAGAATGGTGGTTCCTTACACACAGCTCCAAGATGCCTTGACACCATGAGAAATCCACAGAAGCACCAATACATGGAAGCAGTGATGGTTTGGGGTTTTGTCTGTTTCTCACTAGAATTTGTCTATCATATTGGTTACATTCTTTGTTTGTTGCATGTGTGGCCCATAAAAATTCTTGGTACTCTCTACTGCACAAAAAGCTGATCACAAATTAGCAAAAAATGTGCTTCAATGTAAAAGCTGATGGAAAACCATGATTCATGGAGGCCAGTGGAAGTTTTCTGTATTTAATTCAGGGAGCATTCTTACAGGTTGCAGGGCTGGAAGCTTGTTGATTTGGTTTATGGCAGGTGTACATGTGAAGGAGAGACTGGAGGAGAAGCAACACACAAGCAAAGCACAAGCAAAGAAGCGTTTGCTCAACACATCTCTATGTCCCCGTGATGGAGCTGAATCAAGATTTTACATATTCCTGAATGTCTCAGCTTGAGACATGTCTGTTTCACAACAAACATAAAACAGTATTTAATAACACAGCCTCCAAATCCACATAGATTGTTAGATTCAAGGATTTTGCTTTGAAAATGCATCATAACTCATGTATGAAGAATAACTTTGGGTATTGGAGGTATTTGTGCCAGGCAGCTCCTCTGTTCTGGCATTTGAGTTCAAGGGAAGCCATCAATGAAGTGTGTTAATTACCACCAAAGCTGCCCTCTGCTAGAAAATAAGAGTGAATGGAGATAGGGAAATGGAAGTATATAATGCCTGAGTGAGGAGTCTTTTCCCTTTGGCTGCCACATCTCATAGAGCACTTACTGTGGTTTTAATCGACATAAGCACAGCTACCACTGTCATCTTCCTACCCATGCACAACAACACTGAGTATTTTATTGTAAACTCTTCTTTGGTGTCTGCTTACCTAAAACTCTCTCCTTCTAGGCTGCCATGTCTCTCTTGCCTCCCTATTTCAGCAGTTGCTGTGTAGCAGTACACGCAAAGGGATCTCTTCAGAGGAAAATTAAATATTCGTAGTCCTGGTTACATCTAGGGAATTTTGACAACTTTCCTGGTGACCTCTTTCACTTCACTGTCCTCTTAAGCATTCATTGAATTCTGTGATCTTTACATTATTATTTTTTCTGTCAACTCCTATGTGACATATTTTTGAGATCTGCCTATAACAGCTTTTTAAAAAATAGAAAAAGGAAAAATATAAAGAATCATGTATTTTGTTAAAAAAAGATGGTGTCACCTCTGCAGAGTAGCCTGACTAATCTTTAAGCTTCTACACCAAGTAATCAATGCATTTCTCTCCCTAAACTCATGGGTATTCCTTTTTGTTTGTATTCATGTGCAACATATTTCTAGCTTTTCTAGTGAGTCAGTACACAGAAGGCAAATAGTGGAGAGAGAATTAATTTTTAAGAGTTGTTTAAAAAATGGAAAAATATTTTGATAGAAAATTTAAAGTATTTCTAAAGTAATTATCATGTGATGCATTTTAAAGATGTAACAGATTCCTTAATTCATTTTTTCTCTACATTTTCTTCCAGCATTTCCTTTTGAATTTATTCACAGGTTTTTGAGGGGCTAGAGGAGAGCTTTTTCCCTTGCTCTTTCATCTCACTTATGTTTTCCTTCTGTTGTCTTGTAGCTGAAAGTGAAAAGGAAGCCCAGAGAAATGTGAAAGACAGAAAATCTGAATCTCTACATGTTCAGGTGATGTGTTTTTTAAAAAATACAGAAAACAGTTAAAACCTGCCTATTTTGTGAATGTTAGGACCATTATCTGCAATGGTATATATATATGTGTATATATATGTGTGTATATCTGTATGTTTTTAATTGCAGGCATTTTTTGTGTTTTCCTGAGAATTTCTGTTCAACAGTAGACACTTCATCTAATTAGGATAGACCAGCATGTCAAATTACATGCAGATTGTAATTCAGAAGGGTGCTAAAACTTTGAAGATTATGTCAGATGAGGAATCCAAATACATCTGTGCATGGACTTTTTTTGCCAACAATTCAAGGAGCTGAAAGGGAAAAGATACATATCTCCATCTCTATTTTCTGTCAATGAAGTTAAGGAAGAGTTTTTGAGGGTATAGACTAAGACGAAAGAGGACAAAGCTCTATTGCTTCATTATCGCTAAATTTTGCAGCTTTCCTATGAAATTCTGTGTATTCAGGTAAAAAAACCTAGGCTTGATTAGGCAGCTTCATTGTGATAACTAACTGTAACTGACATGTTCCTCTGTGTGCGCGCACAGGCAGCAAGAGTTTATTGTGACCTATTTGCTCAAGAGACAGCAGTGATGCAGATCAATAGAAATGGGTTTCAGCCGTTCCATTATCCCCACATCTCAAATACCATTCATTATATATATTACAGTAATATTTGAAATGTGGTTTAGAGGTTAATTGTAATTAAATATTTTGTAAAGGAGTGGTTAATAATAATTGAAATCTTTCCTGTAAAGCCTAGCACCTTTGTTAGTGCTTCTAACTCCACAAGTTACATAAAAAGAGCTGAAGAACATAAAGAACAAAAAGAACTAATTTATACTGAAGAACATGCAACTGTTCAAATCTGCCTGGTGAGGCCCACCCAGAGGCATTCAAAGGCATTGGTTTCTCCTGGATCTTGTGTTGATCCCTCTTTAATGGGTACAAAACTTGCAGTAGTTTAAATATAGCAAAAGACTGTATGTATGTTGAGCTCACCTACAATATATATGATGACTCTTGCCCAGCCATTACTGAGGGGTTCCAAGATAAAACCCAGGGATAACAGTGCTTGGTGGGTGGGAGTGTAAAGCTCATGATGCAGAACTAGAGGTGGTGTCTGATTCTACAAATTTTAACAGGAAGAACGGGGATGACTGCACTGGCAAATTGTAGGGGGTGTGTAGGTAAATCCCTAGGTGCCATGCAAAGGCAGTTCTGTTACTCACAGACCAACTTGTTTTCTTTGTTACACTTTGGATGCTAAGAATTTTGGATTGTGAGTGTGAGCCTTATGGTGATGGATTCCCAGTCAGAGTACAAATGAAGTGATCAAAGATGCTTGATAAACTGATGAGTTCATTTATCATAAGGTTCTCTAATTTATCACATGGGTAAACAACAAGTTGTGAGCGATGACAAAGACTTTATTAAGAATTATCTCTGCTAAATAAACTTTTGATGATGCTCCATTATTTGAAAACATCTACATCAGGTGTGAATAAGGAAAACTTCCAGTTCTGGTGCATGAACTCTCCTTCCCTGGGTAATCTGTGCTCCCTAACAAACATCAAGATCCCATGGACCTACTTTCCATTTCTCACTGAACACGAAGGGCAAGACAAACCAAAGGCCTCTTCAGCAGCAGTAGCATTCAACCCAAACACAGCTTGATGTGCAATGGCAGGGTAGTAGATTGGTAGGTGTGGCTAATATTGACCTTGTTTTCTTTACCGCAGGATCATTCTGGAGCTACTGAAGGGCAAAGTACATTCTTTGGGCACATAAAAGAATCATCTAAAGCTACTTCAGCCCATACTTGTAATAGTCCCAGGGAGAAGTTTTGTTGCTGGAATTTATGGAGTTGAATGGTACCTCACCTTATCCATAACCTTGACATAGTTTATATGAACCATGATGCAAATGGCCAGGACAATCTGGAAAAAACCCTCTAAGGTGATTTTAAAGATGCTTTGTATTGCTGTAGCAGTACAAAATGGCTTGGCTGAAGGCTGAAATCTAGTTCCCTGTATGCTGCGAATTCGGGATCTATAACTCTTAACCCTAATCTTGTCAGGGAGGGTTTGAAGACCTTCCTTCCAAAATGCATTATTTTTATTGGTCTGGTTTTAATGGCAACCAAGGACTAACTCTATGCATGTTAATTTTCAAACATCAGTAAAGCAGATCTAATTTTACCCAAGCAGTTGAGGGTCTGACAATCTGGTGACCTTTTATTATAAAGTCATTTACAAGTATGATTAAATTATTCACCACGGCTGAACTGATACCCAGACTAGATATATTTTTCTCACAAGGCACTACAAAATATACTACTTCACCCTTCGTTGCTCACTTTCTGTCCAGTGTTTTTTAAAGAAGATTTCACATTTCAGTGTTCACTTCAGCTAAGGTGATCCTGGTTTGAGTAATATATTCCAAGCTGGTTTAGAACACTAATTTCTCTCTAAAATGCAGATGCTCTGGCTCCATGCTAGGGATTTAGGGTGTGATCCTACAATCCCTTTGCTCTTGACTTCCTGCTGAGTTTGTTTAGCTGTGTAAAGGAAATGTGCGATGTTGCTAATATAAGAATCTAGACAGAGTGTGAGCAGGCCAAGGAGGTGGGCTGCAGCTTTGCAAGAAGCAGACTCGGAATGGATTTAAGGAGTTATTATCACTCTTGAACTCACTATACAAATGGTTTTGAAGTACAGTCACAGTATCACCCTGATTGTAGAACTGTGTCTTGGTATTTCAATAGTCTCTAATTAAAAAAAGCCCAAACAAACCAACATACACTCCATCTTTATTTCAGTCAGTCTAGAGCAAAAGCAATAATAATCTCTGTTCCCTGGTTTTACCTCTACTCTTGAATTGTTTCCACACTGCTTCCATTAGCTGTGGCTCAGACGTCAGCTATACCCAGGTCACTGAACAGGCCAGGGGATGCTGACCCAATTTGGGTCAGTTTTCCTACATGATGCTAGAATATGCTCAAATACATTTGAGGGTTTATTTGACCATAGTATATTAGATCCAAAACTGAACTTGCAGTACTGTTCTTATACTGTTTTGTATAGTGCTGCTGAGAGATAAGAGCACTCGCATTAGCATTAACTGCCCTCAGTGCATGTTTTCTTCTAGATCTTCCCTTTGACCCTAATTTAGTGAGCCTTTATTTGAGGTGTTCATTTTTGTTCATGTATACTCTCAAAATGGAGCAGTCTTACACACTGACACCTTCTACACACACCGTATTTCTAAATGCCTCTATGAAAACTATACAATCACAACTTGTCACTCAATGTGAACAAGATTAATATAGTCGATTCTGTGCTAAACAGTTCCAGGCTTACAAAAATAGATAATTCCTAAAGAACACAAGAAACTAAGAGCGTTATTAAAATCTACAAGATGCCACAGAACATCTGGCTTCCAACATCCATACTAATGCTATGGTTAAGAACAAGTCTGCAGTGTTTCTACTCATTATCTAGAGGGTTTTTATTTGTTTGTTTTACATTAGCTTTACAGTCTTAACCAAGATTTTTACAATGCTTTTCTTCCCTCTTCTACCTTCTAATTAAAGAGGCACCTTCATTAGATTTGGACTGATTTAGTATAAAATGTTGCTGCTGTGCATCAGAATAGAGGGTGTTAGGTATTGACCTGGTTTATTTATAAACCAATAATTCTGCCACTGTAAAACAAGCATAAAACAGATAAGAAAACCATACTCTACAGCTGAGATGCATTCTGGAAAGAGAAAAAATGGTTTAACAAAGACATCTGAAATCTCTGCAGAGAATTCAAAGCAGCAGCTAGTTTGGAGATTAACGTCACTTCTACCTACAGGCCAGCAAGATCAGTTTTCTCATCTGTAGTGAAAAACGTCTGGCTGAGCAACCTACAGATCTCTACTCCAGATAGTTCCTGGGGCTGGCCTTTCCTTGGCATGAATCATTTGAAATAAAAGGAGGTTGAAATTTTAAAAGTGAACAGGGGATTTATACTTTTGTTTGCTAGGCAGACGTGCAAAAAATCCAACTTGGTGGTCTTCTAAGGTAGTCTTCATTTATGTAATGCTCTCTCTAATGTAAGGTGTTTGTTGGCTTGGTCTCTAATTAGAGAAGATTAACCTAACTTCTGCAAGACCGAGGTCAGTTTCTCAGATCAACAAGAGCTTTTCTTTGCCTGATCCATAGCCAAAATGTAAGATGAGCTTTTTCCTTTTTTTCTTTTTTTTTTTTTTTTAATTTCAGCAAGCTTTAATTTATTTCTCACTCCTCCATTTCTAGAACCTGGGCTACTGGGTGCCCAGATATGAGAATATGCAATTGATTAACGCTACGTTTGACTAGTGTTAAAGGATTCAGCTATATCAGACTTCTTCATAGCTGTATTTTTTAATTTAGTTGTACCAATTAATTTTTATTACATTTGCTTCCTGTAGAAAACTCTCCTTTTCACCCTACAGGAAAAACTACTTTCTGAATAACAAGGGCCTGTTTCGGCTCTCCCTGAAATCAATTGGCATAATGTGCTGACCTTCCAAACTCTAAGCAGCAGTGTAATAAATCTGAAATCAAGACTCCCTATAGGAAGAAGCCCTTTCTGATTTATATTTCAGCTTGTGCTGGTACATCTGGAATACCTAGGTGACAATATATTTCACATGCCTAATTCTGTCCAGACATATAGCAGCGGATGAAATTGGCTTGGTTTCATGTAACAGAAAGTGATGGTATGAAAAGATAAAACCATTTCTTGGATAAATTGGGACTGGAGTAGAGGAAACCTGCTAGGAACACACATTCATATCTTATATCCAAAACAACATCTCAATAGAGTAGTGCTCCCTCAGTATTGAAGGAATAATTTCTTATGCTAGATCAATTTTTTTTTTGTCGTGTCTCTTTATGGTTCAATTGAAAGCACACAACGACCAGAGCTGTCCCTAATTTTGCAACTTTTCTCCCTTCACAGAAATGAAGCAGGAGTTTGAGAAAAGCTGTGCCTGGATCTGTGCCTCTAGGGACAGCTTAGTCCACCATGTCAGCCTCCAGTAACAGAGAACAGAAACTGGCCTGTAACTATTACTTCTATTAAAACTGTATTTTTGTTGATTGCATGCAATATTGCACAGCAATATTGTATCACCATAAATATGATACAGTGTGGAGGCCTGGACCTTTCCTTTTTTATCAGTGTACTAGTAAAGCTGCTCAATATGAGAGTGTTCACTGCCATACAGAATATTAAGTGTGATCCCACCTTGGAGCCAAGATCTTCAGGGCTGAGCTGAGATCCTTTACATCTTCATGTAACTGACTCTATCGCACTGAAAATTACCCCCTCTATAGTTTTATTTTCATTCTAGATTGATGGGCTGCCTTAACACTAATAATAGTTGCTGGCAGCGAAAGTAATTAACTTCAGAGTAACATGCCCCATGAGTAGCAGTTACATCCACTTGTAACAACGCAGATATTCAATACTGTGCATTCAGTGGCAAAATTCACTAAAATAATAGCATTAAATTACTTTTACAATAATCACGACTTCTTCTAAAAAAGAAGAAATTTTACTGTTCCCAAATTTCTTGCATTTGAGAAGGCCATGATGATAGAGCATCTCGGGCCTGTCTAGAGACTTTCAGAGCTGTCAGCAGCCCCCTCTGTCTCACGTGTCTTCCATCATGGTACTGGAAGGACTGACTCAGCTATCTTTACATTTTTTTATAAGCCTGGCTTCCTTTGACACTATGTAAGTTTGTGACAATGCATCCTTTATTGCCTAGTTTAATCTGCTACCCTTGGGATCTCACATAGCTTCTGAGCTCAATCAATTTTCTTTATTTAAGAGACTCACCAGCATTTTATTGGTTTCTCTGGATACCTTGCAGAAAATCTCAGGCATCTCAATGTGCTGCTGCTTCTCCCCTTTGGAAAATAGACTGAGAAACACCTCACTGATCTTCTGCAGTTCTTGGGGAAGTCGATGGGTATTAGAGCTGCAGACCCATCTTTGGGGATCTGGCTCACTGAAACACATGCAGGTGGCCTGATGTGTATTTTTACCGCCTCAACCTCCAACAAGCAACATCAATAGTCTGCTTCCCTCTGGTTAAACCATCTGTGCATCCTTTTGGGAGGCTATTGGTGTTGTAAAAGGGCTATGCAGGTTTGAGTGAGAGTGTGTACGTGCAGGTATACGTGGATGGATACATCATAAAGGCATATAGACAGAGAAAGAGGAAAAAATAGACAAGGCTCCTTCTGAACAACCACAGAAAAAACTTCACTTCATGCTCTTTCTGCACATTTCAAGACTAATAATTATAATGAGGTCATAAGCGAAATGTGTAGGTTAAGGTCGTTCCTGATTATTCATTTCTAAGCTTAGCCATGCTTGTCATATTGATTTAAGCAATCTTGCCTCTAGGCCCTTGGAGAGTCAACCTCTAGGTCTGCCTCTACTAGCATGAATGGACACTGGGTACTGGCAGTAATTTGGCTTCTGAACATGCTTGCAGATCCTTCGTTATATCAGAAGTGAATAACAATGCTACTTCCACACTGAGCTGAGGAAACAGCCTGAGGGCTCAAGAGCCCCAACCACAAGTTACGACTAATGTAAATCTTATCATAAAAAATGTAATATAAGATAAGTCTAGTCTGGGCTTGGCTTATTTATGACTGCATTCCTTCAAATTTATAAATGATGATCAGCTGAAGTGGGAGCTGACTCCCCTCTCAAACCAGTTTCTCTCTATATTGTGTTACCTAGTGGGGACTTTTTAAGCATCACTTTTATCAATGTATAAATTAAATATAATATTTTTCTTTCAACTTGTGCTGTCTTAGTCCAAAAAAGAACTTCTGAACTTTTAAAATCTTTTGGTGACTTTGAAAATCAAATATGAATTACAGGCAAAGAAAGAAGCAATCATAAGCAGCCCAGCTTCTCATGTAAGAGGAGCAGAAACCAACTAATTTGTTGTTTTTATTGGCAGATTTGAGTTTGTAGCCAATGATGCCTATTCCCTGGCTCCCTTTATTCTAGCAGTCATTGTGGTAGTGAATCTCCAGGTAGATCGATCAGTCCAAGTGTCTACACCAGTGTCTTCCCTCCCGTTGTCTTTATCATTTCATCTGCTGTCATTGTTCTCATCTTGACTTCTTTCCAAGTAGAAAGGGACAGATTTTTCCCCATTACTTTTCCTGTCTTAGCTCCTTTGGGCCCTTTATCAGGCTGCATTATCCATTCCTTGTTCTCATACACTCTTGAAAGCATGGTGACCATTTGATCATTGCTGGATACGGCTTTCTGGGGAAGGGCTGCTCAGTACCAAGCGTAGCAGTGCTACTGACTCTCATTTATATTCTTCAAGCAGTTCACTGTATCTGAGAATCTTGTTTGCTTTCCTCCACTGAGCCTCTACAATGAGCAGACAGCTTTAGGGATTTTTCTGTAATCACTTATAAATCTCTTCCCCGGTCAGTATTCTACAGCGCCTTTCCACTGAACAGACATTTCCAGTTTCTATTACTACTGTATTGTTGGATTTGAACTCAATATTTTACAGCAATGATCTGCTACAGATCTTTTGGCATTACAGTTACTGAAAGGCAAAGGATTCGTTGTCTCTCATTTTTTCCCAATGCAGCTGCTTTCCCAGTCTACTGATAACGAATAAGATGGGGGAAACTTGTCCAAAAAATCAAACTATCACTAAAAATGATACTGTTTTTGAGGAAGGATAATTCTTTTACAGCAAAAGTTCATTTAATCTTCCAGATCTGCTAACTCTTGCCAGCAATTTTATTCAAGGGTCTTCCAAAGGTATTTTTGTCTCTAGCTTTCTTGGTTCCTCACTAGAAAATTGTCAGGAATCTATTCCAGAGGCCAGTATCCCTCTTGGGGAGTCTCTCTCCCTTAAACTGAAGTACTGTTCCTCTGGTGCTTCCTGTGCACGACAGCAACCATAAAAAATTGGTCCCAGAAGGTTTGTGCATCATAGGAGTTAAAATTCAAATCTATAATTCATTTACACTTTCTTTTTAAAATTAATTTAGTGTAATCAAATGAACATACTCTGCAATACATTTTCTTTATTCAGAACTGGCAGGAATGCCATCTGAAATGCTCTTAAATCAACACAGTTCTGATGCCTCTATTTTATACAAAGAAATTAAAGTAAAATAAAGCACCTTATGTGTGAAAAAGCAAGCTACGTGGGTCAAGAACACCTGTAGTAGCAAACCAACTGCGACAGACAGCTTTGTTGTGATTTTTTAGAAAGTGAGGTGCATCAATCCTTCTCTTCAGCTGACAGCTGACAGAGCAGATTATGAATTCTTTCCTGATACGTTCCCACATGAAATAAGGCCTTTAAAACGGAAAAGGTGAATTGCCAAAGTGACAGTGAGGATTAGAAACCACTGTGAGTGGAACAGAACATGGCTTGGGGAAGAAAATTCTATTTGTTTGCTCTTCACAAGCAACTACAGCATAAAGTCTTTGTTGGGAGCAGAACAAATCACCAGGTGAGAAGAGCAGTCCAGGATTCCCCCATCACAACAAACACGTGATAAGAATGAATGTCCCCATGTCCTGGTCAAACATCATCCAGGCAAACTGCTCAGTTGTGGAAGTGAGCTTGTTGATCCTTACTGAAAACAATGTTTGAGCCTCATGGACTTCTAAGCACAGATGTTTTAAGTCAAAACGCAAGTAGCACATTTTTAGCTTTCTAAATATTTGTGTCAGAAATCTGACTGCAAAACTTTTTCATGCCATTTCAAAAGATTTATTTTGTTTCATAGGTCCAAGTGGTGAGAATTTTCATTTTGGTCACTTCTGTGTACAATTCATTTATAGCTCACTCCATTGAGAGATGAGCACTTTACAGCGTGACCCATCCAGTTTAGTACATAATAGCATAGAAAAAAACACTCTTTTCACTCAGCTGTAATGAAAGATGTTCCTTCATTTGCTTTTAACTTCTACATAGTAAGAGCAAGTCCATCTTATTTTTTGTCTGTACCTTTTGGGAGTGGAGAGCATTTAATTTATTCCCTCAGTATAAGAATGACTCTTTGGTGAGTGCTATCAACTTCAGGATCCTTTTAGAGCACTATTTTCTGGGTGATTGAGGTGTGTAAGCTTCTCTTCAAACCTTCCTTCTAACACTATTTCCAACAACAGGAGGCCGGTGCAGTTTATAATTCTGGCTTCCCATCTTCAGGGATTCTTTAATGGTTTTGACTGTTTCTGGGGTTTGGGTAGTATTTTTTAAGGGTGGCCTATTCGTTGTGTTCTGCTAATTGTGTAAAATGAGTTATGGGTAGTAATTTTTTTTACTGGCTTTCAGGTTATTTGTTTGATGTTAATTTACTTAGGTATTAGGAGTTAAACTGAAAGTCTGTAAAAGGAAAAAAAAATTAAAGAAAATTAAGCAATTGAAAAGATAAAACAGCTGCAGGTGTCCACTGCCAAAGTAACTATGGGACCAGCAGAAACTACTGCAGGATGAGAATACTTTCAGGCACTTGCAGAGTGAGCAGGAGTTGAGCTAAGGCTGAGACCACAGAGCTCTGCTCCACCTGAGGGTCCAAGGATGCTTTTGTCAATCTGAAGTGCCACTTGATGCCTCCTCCTGGCAATGAATAGAGCCAAGCAATCCCACTCCCTTGGTCTGCGTACCTGTTCACAACAGTCAGTGTCACAGCTGCTCACGCACAGTGTCACAACTGCACAGCCTTGACACCCCCCAGTCACATCAGGGCAGTGTCTCCTCCTGGGTATTTTAATGCTGGACAGGGCTGTTGACTATAAAAACGAAGGGTCAGAAGCAAGGACATTTAAAAATGTGTTATAGTATTTCCCTGATGGACTCCTCTTGATTATAAGTAATCTCATTAAGTGCAATAATAATGAGGTTGCAAGTAAGCAACCTATAACCCAGGGAAGCTAATGTTTGCAAATTGAGAACTGCTCATGAAAAAAAAAAAAAAAAAAAAAAAAA